>PVJI01007961.1:0-41526 GCA_004026765.1 Micronycteris hirsuta
CGAGGAGCAGGCTTTTGGGCAGCGGTGATGGACTCATTGTGAACTTGGTGAGTGTGAAGTGCGTGTGGCTGTTCTGGTGGAGACCATTCTGCTTCAAACCCACAAATCAGATCATGAAAACCTGCAGGATTATCTGCATTTCATAAGCAACACAGTACTGTGCAACCCCTTTAAATATCAGGTTCTTCAGTGCACAGACAACGATTGTATTTCCTACACATCTTAAAAGAGAACACCTGTTATGTACAGTTAAAAACATCCACTCTGTAATGGTGTCTACAATAAAGAAAAAAAATTCAATTAAAAAAAGAAAACATTTCATTTCCCAATTATTTGGAGAAATAAAATAGTTTATATTTGCCTGAAAAACAGAAAACAAAAAGACAGCCACGCTTAAGTTGTGTTTCAGCACATGCCTAGCGCATGCCAGGTCTCTTCCCTTCCCCGCGCTGCTCATCGCTTCATTGAACAGCTCACTGTGTCTCTGAGAATCACATGCCTCGTTTTCCAGTGTTGGCTGTGGGGGGAGGGGTTCTGGGGTGAGAGGGTCTGCGTGTCTGGGATGCTCTGACACTGAGTTCAGTGCCCACGCAGAGATCCAAACGTGCAGCCCGTGCCCAGCTGAAAGTCCTTCAGCCTGGCCCCTGGCCAGTCCAGTCCTGCATCTTCAGTCTCCAAGTTATCAAGCCAGGAAAGCCCTTCCATTTTCAGAAGACGGGCTACTTTTTATGGCTCTGAAGCTTTGTTATAAAGGTGAATGGGATGCACTCTCCCTCCCAGGAGCACCCCTGCGCCCTTCCCTTCCCCTGCTTCTTCCCTCACAGGCATGCACCTCACCTAAGGGTCCCCACGAGATTTGCACCCAGGGGAGCAATGGGCATCAGCTTACCCCCTGATCCTGACTTCCTCCTTTTTCTGACTTCCCAGTGAGCTAGCAGCAGCCCCACCTTGGCTCACTTCTTCCCTATAACATTTCTAGGAGCCAAAGAGGGAGCCCCGCCAGGCTCTCTTCTATGCTAAGCCCTTCCTTGTTTCACTGTCCCCACCCTTAATAAACATACTCTCAAAATCACCCAGACCCGCTGTGAAGTCCTTCCTGTGCAAAGTCGGGAACACGCATGCTACCGGTGGCCTGGGGCAGACCCGCTCCAGGCCCGTTCCCATCCGGTGACAGTCGTAAGTCAGGGACACAGCATACTTCTTTCAGAACCAACACACACACAGAAACAAAGGTGAAGGAGTCGGGAGTGGGAGGAAGCAGGGTGAAGGTTGCTAGGAGACAGAAGGGCTGCTGGCACAGAAGGTTCTGATTAAAACAGAGAATAACTTTGATTTTCACGTTGCTGAAAACCTGGATAAACATCCTTAGGGGCAGGGCGAGGGAAGGATGAAAGATAACTTGTTCGATGATTACCAAGTAAAACAGTTTCCGTACTGGCTGGATCCCCTGTTCTAAGCAAAACTGCCTCTTTTCAGTCTCTCGCCCCACAGGCGGGGGCAGTTAGAGACGGGCTGTTCATCAGTCTCTTCAGGGTCAGACCCGCGTGGGGAGTGCCCGACGCGGACGTGCAGCCTGGGGGCCCTGGAAGGTGACTGTGGTGTTCATCCACGTGATCCCATCGTGCCAGCCACTTGTGAAAGCAGAGCTGTCACGAATTATGGGGAAGTATGGGCATCCCCTGACAATCACCCCTGTGTTGCAAAGAACAAACACTCTCTTCCTGGGCCCCAGGGAAGGGACCATGAGGCAATAGACATGCAGTTAGTTGCTCTGCTGTCTGCACACTTGCGACCGTCCGTTTCCAAAGGACCATTTTGGTCTTCTTGACTTTCTCCTGGTGTCTACATCTCCTTTTAGTAAAACGCTGTGATAATGTATACATAAGGCAAAATATGCAGTCATTTAACAAATGTCTGTGGCACTGTGCTAAGGTCTCTAGAATAACAAACCAAAATGTTACGGTTCTCGCTGCAGAAAGCTCATCTCCTCTAGGGGACAGAGGACAGCGAGCAGATGATTCGAAAGGCAACCCAGTAATGCCACAATCGATGTACACGAAGCTAGGAGGTTGACATTCGGTGAACTTACAATGACTCGCTTTCCTAATTTTATACAACGAAATCACATCTATTATTGGTAAAATACTGATGAAATACAAGATGTAGTTAGATAACCCAGACATTATGAGAAACAGCAAAGTGCCATTTTTGAAGTAGAGGCAGGGAGCTCTTAAAAAGGAGAGGGCAACTGAGGAAATCGAGAAAGGAAGAGGCAAGCTAGAAAATCAGTTTCAATAAGCCACACGAAATGCAACAATACCTTGAGCATCATGGTCTGAAGAAGAAGCTTGTCTCAGGAATGAACCCGAGGAATAAACTGTTTTCTGTGCGGTTGCCTTTTATACCCTTCACTGCTCTCAAATATACTCTCTTTGTTCTAACCCTAAAATTCCTGCTATTTCAACACTTCCCAGCTAAACTTATTTTGAGGAACCAGAGACTTCAAGAGAGGTAATGAATGACCTAGTGTCACGCCTGACCATAAACAATAGTAGTCCTGATGCAAGAAAGTCTCCGTGTAATCAAGATGATTAACTGTATACTGGCTATGTGGGGGGCCAGCATGCAGCTACTGCTATTACTGACCCTTCCTCCCTCTAAAACTCTTCTGCTTGGTTGAGAATTTCAGAGATGGTCTTTGGACTTCAGTTCCCCACGTTCCCAGGCTTCCAGCTTCCTGAAAAAAGCAGCCTTTCCATCCTACACTAGTCTCGCAAACACTGGCCTCCTGGTAGTGAGCAGCCAAACGTGGGTTTTTTGGTAACATTATGACAAAATTACAGAAATATGTATTCCTTTTTCTGGGTATTACACTTCTGAAAATGTATCCTACAGAAATAAGCATGGGTTTATGGGAGTTTTGGTAAAAAACAAAAAATAAAATTTGTGGCCTTGCTTACACAGTTAAAAACTGGAAACAATCAGGTTCCGGTCAAGATGGCAGAGCGGTGGGTGCTGCGCTCCCATGACCACATGGAACTATTGCTAAATTACAGAACAGCCAACCTGGAGAACCTTCTGGAGATGAGCTGAACAGAAGTCCCACCACTAAGGCTATAAAGAGAAGCCGTGTTGAGACTGATAGGGAAGGTAGGCGTGGAATAGGCTGGCCCTGCACCCAAGTGTGAGGGTAGAGAGTACGGGAGGATATCTCAACTGCAGAGGTCCCCCCTGAGGAGCAAGGAGTCTCAGCCCCATGTCCGACTCCCCAGCCTGGGATGCCAGTGCTGGGAAGAGGAGCCCTTGCAACATTCGGCTGTGAGGTGTCCAGGTGAGATGGAAGGCTGCCGGAAACCCAGGCATCCTCTTAAAGGGTCAGTGCAAACACTCTCACTTGCAGACACTCACCTTGGACAGAGAGAGAGAGAGAGAGAGAGAGAGAGAGAGAGAGAGACTCGGGTCATGGGGCAACAGAGACAACCAAGGAGAAACTGTGGCTTTGGCGTGAGGGCTGGCGGGACAACTGCTGTCGTTCCTGTGTTGAGCCCTCACCCAACATGACAGAATCTGAATCTGCATTAGTCTGGGGAACCCTGTTAGCTCCACCCTGAACATTGCCTGAGACCTAGTCTCACCACACAGGCCCACAGGTCCCAAGTGAGTGGCAGCTGCCCTCCGTGTAACCTGAGACTTTTGCTGAGTTGCCTCAGGCTCAGCACTGGGGTCAAATCTGATTCTGTACCATGACACCACTCACCCTACCCTGTTGACTCTGAGACCCTGCCTTATCCAACTTGCATTTTCCCCAAAACATTTTCAGTGGCTGAACCTTATGAGTGGCCAGCAGGCAGCAGCAGGTCTTAGGTGACTTGGGCCTTTTGTTCACCTACCACAGGCCTGGTACTGGGGGAAGCCAGCCTTGGTTTGCAACGTGACTGTCCTACAATGCATCTAGGCAGCTGCCAAATGTGTATTGCTTTGTAGCTTCTAACACGTAGCCCCAGGCCAGTCACAGGCCACGCCTGACATGACTTGCACTAGAGTCTCGCTCAAAAGGCCCCAGAACTAATATACCCAGTGGCTGGCATAGGTCACAACAGAGCACCACACCATTAGCTCCAGGGGCTATCTCAGCAGTCACCAGACCCAACAGGGGCGAGTCCCGCTCTGGGGAGGTCAGCACCTCACAGCAAGTCACATGCTGTCGTTGTGGCCAGTCCTCACAGCCAGGCAGCCTGAGGCTCAGTCCCACACACTGATGTGCCAGCGGCAATCAAAGTTCAACAGGAGGGCACACCCCCCCAACATGAAGGACACTCCCAGAGTGCCTGGTCAGGTACTCAGGGAGACTGTGCCATTGGGTGCCACAAGACAGCTGCTCCATAAGGCCACCCCACCAAGACTGGGAGAATGAGCAGTTCTGCCTAGTACATGGAAACAAACACAGAGAGGCAGCCAAAATGGGGAGAGAAAGAAATATGTCTCAAATGGAAGAACAGGAAATCTCCAGAAAAGGAATGAAATGAAATGGAGGCAAGGAATCTACCAGATACGGTCTTCAAAACACTGGTTATAAGGATGCTCAAGGAGCTTAGGGGAAGAATGGATGATCTCAGTGAGAACTTCAATAAAAAGATACTGAGCATAAAAAGGACATAAAAATAATAAAAAAAGAACCAGTCAGAAATGAAGAATACAATGACTGAAATAAAGAAGACACTAGAAGGAATCAACAGCAGATTAAATAAAGCAGAGGGTCAAATCAGTGATTTGGATGACAAAGTAACAAAATACCCAATCCAGAGCAACAAAAAGAAAATAATTTTTTTTAAATGAGGATAGTTTAAGATAACTCTAGGACCACATCAACCACAACAACATTTGCTTCATAGGGGCACCAGAAGGAGAAGAGAGACAGCAAGGAATTGAAAACCTGTTTGAAGAAGTAGTGGCTGAAAACTTTCCTAACCTGGCGAGGGAAAAGACACACAGTCTAGGAGGCACTGAGTTTCCCAAACAAGACGAGCCCAAAGTGACCCACATCAAGACACGTCTTAATTAAATGATAAAATATTAAAAAGAGAGAATCTTAAAAGCAACAAGGGAAAGACAGTTAGTTACCATACTAGAGAGCTCCCATAAGACTGTCAACTGATTTCTTAACATAAACTTTTTATGTCAGAAGGGACTGGCACAAAATATTCAAAATGATGAAAAGCAAGGACCTACAACCAAGCTACTGTAAACAACTGGCTATCATTTAAAATTGAAGGAGGAACAAAAAGAGCTTTCCTAATAATAAAAGGCTAAAAAAGTTTATCACCACCAACACAGTATCACAAGAATTATTAGGACTTCTTTAAGAAGAAGAAGGGGAGGAAGGAACATAAATATGAATAACAAAATGGTAATAACTGTGTACCTATCAATAATCACTTTAAAACTAAATGGCTTAAATGCTCTAATCAAAAGACATAGGGCAGCTGAATGGATAAGAAAAGAAGACCCATATATATTCTATCTACAAGAGACCCACTTCAAATCAAAAAGATATTCCATGCAAAGGGAAACAATAAAAAAATTTGTAGTAGAAATACTTATATCAGACAAAACAGACTTTAAACAAAGGCTATAGTGAAAGACAAAGAAGGACATTATATAATGATGAAAAGATCAATCCACCAAGAGGATATAACCCTTGTAAAATTTAACACCAACATAGGAGCACCTAGATATATAAAGCAAATATTGATGGACACAGAGAGATTGACAGTAACACAGTCAGAGTAGGAGATTTTAACATCCCATTGACATCAAAGGAAAGATCTTCCAGACAGAAAATCAACAAGTATACAGAAGCTTTAAATGATACATTAGACCAGATGGATTTAATTGATAATTTATGGCATTTAACCCCAAAGCAAAAGAATATACGTTATTTTCAAGTACACATGTAACATTTTCCAGGAGAGACCACATGTGGGACCACAAAACATGTCCCAATAAATTTAAGAAGAATGAAATTCTATCAAGCATCTACTCTGACCACAATGTTATGAAACCAGAAAATCAACTACAAGAAAAAATCTGAAAAAGACACAAACACGTGGAGGCTAAATACCATGTTCCAAAACACTGCATGGATTCATGGTGAGACCAAGGAAGAAATGCAAAGATGCCTTGAGACAAATAAAAATGAAAACACAATGACCTCAAATCTCCGGGACAGCAAAAGCAGTCCGAAGTGGGAAATTTATAACAATGCAGGCCTATGTCAAGAAATGAGAAAAATCTCAAAAGAACAGTCTAAGCCTTACACCTGAAAGAATTAGAAAAATGACAAGAAACAAAGCCCAAAGTGAGTAGAAGGAAGGAAATAATAAAGACCAGAGTGGAAATAAATGAAATAAAGTCTAAAATAAAGAGTAGAAAAGATCAATAAAATCAAGAGCTGGCTCTTTCAAAAAGACAAGATTGATAAACTTTTAACCAGACTCAGCAACAAAAAAAGAGAGAGGACCAAAATGGATAAATCAGAAATGAAAGAGAAGAAGTGACAACCAACACCACAGTAATGCAAATGATTATAAGGAAATACTATGGACAATTGTATGCCAACAAATTGGACAATATGCAAGAAATGGATAAATTCCTAGAAACATACTATCTTCTAACACTGAATCAAGAATAAACAGAAAATCTGAACAGACCAACTACTACCAGTGAAGTCAAATCAATAATCCCCCAATCTCCCAACAAATAAAAGTCCTGTATTGGTCAATTCACAGTTGAATTTTAACAAATATTCAAAGAAGAACTAACACCTCTCCTTCTCAACCTATTCCAAAAACTTCAAGAGAAGTGAAGGCTCCCAAGCTCCTTTTATGAGGCCAGTATTATCCTCATTTTAAAACCAGATAAACACATTACATGGAAAAGAAAATCATAGGCCAATATTCTTGATGAACACAGATGCAAAAATTCTCAAGAAAGTATTAGCAAATGAAATTCAGCCATACTTTAAAAAGATTGATTGTACACCATGATCAAGTGGTGTTTATTTCAAGGATGCAAAGTTGGTTCAATATCTGCCAATCAACTTACCACATAAATAAAATGAAGGATAAAACCATGTGATCATATCAATAGGTATAGAAAAAGCATTTGAGAAAATCCAGCATCCATTTGTGATAAAATCTCTCAGAAAAGTTGGACTAGAGAGAATATACCTCAACATAATCAAAGCCATATTGACAAACCCACAGCTAACATCATAATAAACAAGGAAAAGCTGAAAGCATTTTTCTTAAAATCAGGAACAACACAGGGTTGTCCACTTTCATCACTTTATTCACTGTAGTATTAAAAGTACTGGATGCAGCAATTGGATAAGAGAAAGAAATAAGAGGCATCTGGATTGGAGAGAAAAAAGTAAAACCGTCATTAGTTGCAGATAACATGATATTATATATAGAGAACCTTAAAGATTTCACAAAAAAACTACTAGAACTGGTGGATGAATTTTGTAAAGTGGCAGGATAAAAAATTAATATTTAAAAACTGGTTGTATTTTTATACACCAATAATGAACAATCAGAAAGAGAAATTAAGAAAACAATTCCATTTACAATTGCATTAAAAAAATAAAATGCCTAGATATAAATTTAACCAAGGAGGTAAAACACCTGTGCTCTAATACCTCAAAGAAAGAAATTGAAAAAGATATAAATAAATGGAAGCATATACTATGCTCACAGATAGGACGAATTAACATTGCTAAAATGTTCACACTACCCAAAGCAGTCTATAGATTCTCTGCAATCCCTATCAAAATACCAGTAGCATGTTTCACAGAATTAGGACAAATAATCCAAAAATCAATATGGAATCCCGAAAAACCAAGGATAGCCACAGATATCTTGAGAAAGAACAAAGTTCTAGGTATCATGCTACCTGATAATCAAGCTGTACTACAAGGCCATAGTAATCCAAATAGCATGGTACTGGCACAAAAACAGACACATAAATCAATGCAATAGAATAGAGAGCCCAGAAATGAATGCATGCCTATATGGTCAATTAATCCATGACAAAGGAGGTAAGAACATACAATGAGGTAAAGACAGCCTATTCACTAAACGGTGTTGTGCAAATTGGACAGATACATGCAAACAAATCTGAAACTAGACCACCTTCTTATACCTTATACAAGAATAAAACAATATGGCTTAAAGACTTAAATGTAAGACTCAAAATCATAAAATTACTAGGAGAAAACATAGGCAGTAACCTCACTGACATTTCTCTCAGTAAATATTTTTTTCTGCTATATCTCCTCATGCAAGAGAAACAGAAAACATAATCAAATGAGACTAGATCAAACTAAAATGTTTTTACATAGCAAAGGAAATCATCAACAAAATGAAAAGACAACCTATTCAATGGGAGAAATTATTTGCTAATGATACCACTGATAAGGAGTTAATATCTAAAATTTATAAAGAACTCATACAGCTCAACATTAAAAAACAAACAATTCAATTAAAAAATGGGGAGAGGACCTAAATAGACACTTCTCCAAAGAGGACAGACAGATGGCCAATAGACATATGAACAGATGCTCAGTCACTAATCTTCAGAGAAATGCAAATTAAAACCACAATGAGGTATCAAGTCACACTGGTTAGAATGACTATTGTCAATAAATCAGCAAAAAACAAGTATCAGCAAGGAAGTGAAGACAAGGGAGCCCTCACTCACAGTTGGGGGGAGTGCAGACTGGTGCAGCCACTGTAGAAAACAGTATGGCGGTTCCTCAAGTAACTAAAAGTGGAACTGCCTTATGACCCAGGAATTCCAGTTCTGGGTATATAAAAAAATCCAAAACACTAATATATATCCAAAAAAAAAAAATCCAAAACACTAATTCAAAAACATATACACAGTTCTATGTTCATTGCAGCAGCATTTATAATAGCCAAGATACTGGAAGTAGCCCAAATGCCTGTAAGTAGATGAGTGGATAAAGATGTGGTACAGGCCACAATGGAATATTACTTGGCCATAAAAAAGAAGAACATTTTACTGTTTGTGACAAGATGATGGGCCTATGGGATATTATGCTAAGTAAAATAATTCAGAGAAAGACAAAAACCATATTTTTTCACTTATGTGTGAAATCTAAAGAACAAAAAAACAAACAAAACCGAAAGATACTCACAGATACAGAGAACAGACTGAAGGTTGCTAGAGATGGGAGGCGGGTCGGGTGAAAAAGGTGAAGAGATTAAGAAATACTAATTGGTAAAACAGTCATGGGGATGTAAGGTACAGCATAGGGAATATAGTCAATAATATTGTAATAATTATGTATGGTGCCAGGTGGGTACTTGAATTATTGGGAGATCACTTGGTTAGTTATGTAATTGTCTAACCACTATACTATACACTTGAAATTCATATAAAATAACATTGAATGTCAACTGTAATTGAAAAATAAAATTTAAAAAAGGTAATAAAAAAAGGAAACAATCCAATGCACCCAAATAGTGGATTGCTTGGGTAAATTTGATGTATACGGTGTTTAAGGCACTCTCTCATCTTCCTCTTCCACTTCATCCCTGCCGAGTACCCTAGTCTGGAGACAAGTGCACCAACCAGAATTTCTTGGTGGCTTGAGATGAAGAACCTAGAAGGGTGTTGAGAGTCAATCACACTTCCTTCCAGCTTGCTCTCTTGTTTGTTCCTGAACTTCTGTTTCCATATATGCAGATGTCTCGCTCCTGGTCATCTGCCTGGCTTCTGGGATACACTGCCTATCTCTCTCACTTCCTACTGTTGCCCAAGTCCACTTCCACACAGCTTGTCTAAGCCCCTTCGCTTGTAATTGGTCGCCGTGGCTTGGCTCTGCCCCTACAGGTGATTGTCATTTCCTTGGGGCTGTCCAGCTCTGGCCAATTGGTTCATGCTTATAGTGAGTGCAAAACCCAGATTATGTTAACATTTGAGCCTGTTGTTCCAGATATAGTTACAGAACATCTTTAGGGAAAATTGCATTTCAATTTTGAAGGAAATATCCATGAGCCTTGTTCCCTCCCAACCCTATCATGGAAGGGAGACTTTGGGACAAAGGAACAAAATTGCTCTGCATTAAAATGCAAAAGTTCATCTTGAGGGCAGGTGGTGTTTCTGGGAAAAGAGGTTAAGTATTTCTCTTTTCTTGGAGGAGAGAAGCCTGTGGAGAAAGAGTGTTGAAGCTCCGAAGACAGGGCTAAGGCAGGGCCCTGGACCGGGCTGGGGGGAGGGGTTAAGGGGGGGCAGGGCGGGAGTGGCGGTACCTTGATTCTATGCCAGAACCGCAGGGGAAGATGGAGGAGGTGGTCAGCAGGTACCCCATGTGGAAGGACACCGGCAGGCACATTTAAGGAGCAGTGAGATCAAGTTCTAATTTGAAGTTTTTCTTCACAACATGATGATTCCCTGTGTAGTCGTCGGGAAAATTTGTTACATACCACAACCTAGTGTTAGCCATGCTCTGGAGAATGAAGGCTTGAGCAGTTGTTGGGGCAGGAGGGCTGGCGAGAGAAGCTCTAGGCACCACTCCGAGGGAGAAGCGATCGGCAGCAACCGGGGGATGTAAGTGCTTTTTGGTCGTCCTGTGTGGCTGAGGGAGAGTCAGAGGAAAGGGTAAACGCACTTGATGGTATAAGGAGGAGGAACTCAGAAAGACGAGGACTTGGGGACATTTGGGTTCTACTCTTAAACCAGTGACTGCCTACACTGGGCTTCCCGACTGTGGTCCAGACTGGGGAAACGTGCACTAAGCTCAGCTCTGGTGCACCTGCGGTTGTGTGCATCTGAGGACCGTTTCAGATGGCCTTTATTTTATATCAGTGACTCCAAAGCCACCAGTGAAGGGTGGATTTCTGTATGCAAAGGATAGGTACATGGAGATGGGGTACAAAAACGGTATTTTCTGCCCGGCTGGTGTAGCTCAGTGGATTGAATGTGGGCTGGGAACCAGAGGGTCCCGGTTCGATTCCCAGTTGGGGCACATGCCTGGGTTGCGGGCCAGGTCCCTGTGAGGGCCATGCAAGAGGCAACCATACATTGCTCTTTCTCCCTCCTTTCTCCTCTCTCTGAAAATAAATAAAGAAAATCTTAAAAAAAAAAACGGTATTTTCTGGCCATTTGTATAGACACCAGCAAGTAAGAACACTCAATACTATTGATTTTGTGATTTAGCGCTGGATGGTCTACATAAATTGGTGTTGAAAGTAACTCATCGAGTTGAAAGAAAATAGACATCTAGTTTGATAAACACTTAAAATAGAACTATCCTAAGCATTATGCCAGTTGGGAGGTCTGGAGTTCTCAGCTTAAATGTCTATACTTGGACTTTTAGAGACTCCTAAGACCATGTTTATGTGCACGTGATGAATGGACTATGATGCCCTCAACCGCTTTACCATGGACAGGCCTGTTAAAGGAATTGAGTCTGATGAGCTTTAATGGAAGTTCCCTCACTCCGCTTCCCTGGGCCTCAGGTTTTGCCAGTGTTGAATTCAGAAGAAGAGTTCATTCAATTATTTGCTGGTTTAATTACTTCATACCTTTATAGAATTGTGACCAATTGAAAGACTAGGGCTCTCTGTAAGTAGACTCACTTTCTCACTCTCCAGGGGCTTAAATGATAAATTGTATATTGATAGCACGTCTCCAGTCAAAAACACCTGACGACTTTGGGGTGCCTTTCGCTCCTAGCTCTACATAGAAGCCGGAGAAATTGTTTTTCAGAGCATACCTGCTCTTCCATTACTGTTTGGAGGAAAACAAGGATAGTGAGCAGCCAGGGGCATGTTTGTCCCTGCGGGGACATCTGGCAATGCCTGGAGACATTCACCAAATTGTGGCATCTAGTGGGCAGGGGCCAGGGGCCACTAAACATTCTACAATGTGCAGGACAGTGCCCCACCCCCACAACAAATTAACTGGCCCAAATGGTAATAGTATCGAAGCTGAGAAGTCCTCACGTGTAGAGGACACATCTAGGAGCCCTCCTAAACATCCAAGTTCAAGCAACTGCATGTCCCCGGGGGGTAAAGGGTTCCCTGTTGATACCCCTTGTTAGATCAGAAAGTTCTGCTTGGTGAGAAATCTGATCTACCCTATTGATCATTGCATTCCGTGGTCTCACACAGAGTCCACACGTAGTAGGTACTCAGTCCATTTGTGTTGAATGAATTAACAGAAACCCGATGCTTTCATTAAGTTGGTCATACTAATGCATGAATGAAGCTTAACCTTCTCTTTTCCCAGTGGAACTGTGTCAGGAAAATGTATATATTTTTTTAATGGCTGCAGCTTTTATTCTACCATGAAATGTTGTTCTCACAGCAAGTAGAATACAATGAAGAGATCTCTCTTTATTTTGGCAAGAGCAATTCCAACTACAAGGTAGTATGTGTGAATAAATTACAATGGGGAATGAATGTGATATACTATTTATATTAGCCTGAATAGCCATAGAATAAAACCAAAATAAGAATATACTAATAAATTTGCTTATAAAAGAATTTATATAAAGCTACCCATGTTAATCTTAGGAACTGTGAAGCCCAGCTTGTTACTTGATCCTGATTTTCCTCTCGAAGCTAGAGCTTGTGCATTAAAAGTTTTTTTGGAATAGTTTACAGTTCAAGAGTTTCGATTCCTATGTGAACCTTGGAATCAGCCTGACTCCAAGACCCCTGGAATCCAGCTGACAAAAAAAGCCAGACAGCCAGCTCAGGGACAGTGGCTGTACAGATCCGCATCGAGGCCAACGGGAAGACGTCCTGCACAGCTTATTCGTCCTGTACGTCATACACAACGAGCCTGCCGTAAATCACAACAGCCTTTTTTATTACATTTTTTCCATTACCATTTATCTCCCTTATACCCCTCCTCCCCCAGCAATCACCACACGCAAAAAAGACAACCTACAGAATGGGAGAATATATTCACTAACACATCTGATAAGAGGTTAATATCCAAAATTTATAAAGAACTTACAAAACTCAACAACACACACACACACACACACACACACAGAATCCAATTAAAAATGGACAAAGGACCTGAATAGACTGTTCTCCAAAGAGGACATACAGATGGCCAATAGACATATGAAAAGACACTCAATGCTACTAACCATCAGAGACATGCAAATTAAACCACAATGAGATATCGCCTCGAACTGGTCAGAATGGCTGTCATCAATAAATCAACAAAAGGCAAGTGCTGGCGAGGATGCGGAGGAAGGAGAACCCTTTTGCACTGTTGGTGGGAATGCAGACTGGTGCAGCCACTGTGGAAAGCAGGATGGAAAGCAAACAATTAAAAGTGGATCTGCCTTTTGACCCAGTGAGCCCACTTCTGGGAATTTATTTGAAGAAACCCAAAGCACTAATTAGAAAGAAGATAAGTACTCCTATGTTCATTGCAGTGTTATTTACAGTCACCAAGATATGGAAGCAGCCCAAGTAGCCATCAGATGAGTGGATAAAACAACTGTGGGATATTTACACAATGGACTACTACTCAGCCATAAAAACAAAGTAAATTTTATCCTTCTGGGACAGCATAGATGGACCTGGAGAACATTATGAGGAAGACAAATACCATGTGATTCTCCTAACAGCCTTTTTTTTTTAGGGTATTGCAGAAACTGGCCATTCTGGATCCTGCCTGGGTGTGGGGTGGCTTGCTGACCGGCCAGTTCCTGCAGGCTGTCATTGAAGACCCCTATCAGGGCCAGCAAGGACACTGCTGCACGTCCATGCCCCCCCCACCACCACCTCTCGGCTCTGCTCTCTCCCTCCCTCCTAAAAAACCCCCGCCTGCACTGAGATGTGAAGGTGGGCTTTGGGACCGGAGTCCCCCTCCCTCTCAGGAGGCCGGCACTCAGATAAACCTCTTTCCTTCCCCTTACCACCTGCCTCCGAGTTCGGCTTTTGTTGCCTCGGGCAGCCAGACCTGCACTCGGTTACACAATTATTTGTGGGTAAATTAAGAGTAGCTGAAATAACAAATCAGGAATGTGAATAGGTAGACTATTTCTAAAAGAGAAAAATCATTTAATCTGATCATTTTTTTCCCAGAATAGCTGATTTGGGGTATTCGAATTTCAGTTTCTCTGTTCCTGCCGTGTACTTCCTGGGGAACAAACTCTGATGAGTCAATCTCTGGGCTGCAGTTATTAAGCTTCACTTTTTTGAAAGTGTGTGTTTTATCAGAATCACGGTGGTAGCAACCCGGGTTTGTTTCCCTGACGAGTTCTTTGTTCATTCATTTGGGGTATTGAAACATACTTACCATGAGAAAGGTTTTGTGAAAGAGGAAACGAGGGGGCAAAGTATATTTAATTTCCTTAAAAGGACAGCAGCAACCACAACAGCTATCGAAGTCTTCTGCTCCGCTGAGGCCATGGTCGCTCTGCTGCTGTTCGGGCTCCATTTTCCCTAACCCGCAGGCAATAAGATAAAACCATAGTTTAACAAGGAAGATGAAAACTTCAGTGAGACATCAAAAACAATATTTAAAAATAACATTTCAGAGACTGCCTCACAGAGTCACTGGTTATTTTGTGTGTAACTGTTCTCTATACGTTCTTTGTGTGTGTGTGTGTGTGTGTGTGTGTGTGTGTGTGTGTGTGTGTGCGCGCGTGCGCATTTGAACCTTTCTTTACCAAGTTGATAAACTTTGAAAACTTTGAATGGAGTTTTTTAAGTGCACAGGAAGGGATTCAGTTTCAGGGACTATGAAGTGGGGAATTTGAACTGTGGAGTGAATGAGCAACTATAAAAATCATTGCTTAAATACAATTGACTCAACTTATTTTGTTGTGAAGAAATCTTTCCATTTGTGAAAGCTCAGGTAGCTATAATTTATTCTGTAAATCACTCTACCTAAACAAAGTATTGTTTGTAGCTTTTTCCTTTCTTTTTTTTTTTGAGAGACTTGTGAAATTGTCTTTTCTGGCTCAAAGATTTTATTTTATTTTGTGTATTTATTTTTTAAATTTTATTTATTTATTTTTAGAAAGAGGAGAAGGGAGGGAGAAAGAGAGGGAGAGAAACATCAATGTGTGGTGGCCTCATGTGGCGCCCACTGGGAACCTGGCCTGCAACCTAGGCATGTGCCCTGACTGGGAATCAAACCAGCGACTCTTTGGTTCGCAGCCCATGCTCAATCTACTGAGCTACACCAGCCAGGGCTGTAGCTTTTTTCATAAGCATAAAATAGCTCCCTTGTGTTTCTTAGTAAACTAGCAAATACTGAGCGATTATCCAACAGCCATTATTGGCTCTGCACCAGATGTTTGCTAAAAGTAGAATAAAATGGATGCCTTATTTGAATACATCTGGTAGATATTTAAAAAACTTCCATGCAGAAGTTCGGTGTGTACATTTAGCAGACAGAATATATTCTAGGTAGTTCTTGCTATTTTGAAGCTATATTTAAATACTGAATTGCCATGGACCTCAAAATGAATGCAGTTAAGTATTTCAGCTGCAAAGGTCTAGTTACTACCTTTTGCTTTTGATTCAGAACTCTAGATCTCATCCACCCGCTGCTGGCAGAGCCAGACACCAGACACTGAGAACTGAGGCGGAGAAACGTTGGCTATTTTATCATGAAAGATGCCATCCAGGGGAATGGGAGGCTAATGCTCAAGAACCTCAACTCTCCAGTGGCATGTAGCTTACAGATTAGATAGGGCAAACGCACAAGACACCCTGGGTTAGGGGGCTGGGATCTCACTGGGAGCTGACGGTTGATGAGCTGGAGGTGAGGTGAGGGTAATGAATCATTTCTTCAGGTCTGGAGGACAGCCCTGAGCTGTTTTGCTGTCCCTCTGTCTGGTTTTACGGGAAAGTGGCCATGGGGTTTTTCCATCTAAGGGCACAGGGACTGAAACACCACTTGGGTCAAGATGTCATCTTTAGCCTGCTAGAGGTCCAGACCAGCTGCCTCGGGGGTTGCTGCTGATCTGGGGGAAAGGCAAGGTCTCTGAGGGGGGTGTACATACAGAGAGAAGGACAGGATTTCTAGAGCTAGGATTTAAAACTAAATCTAATGAAAGTCACAAGGACCTTGGTTTCAATATGCCCAGTTCACACCAGAGGCTCTTTTTAGATGCTCAAGTCTTTCTAGAGCTTAGAGAAATTTTTCTACTATTTTCTTTTGTAAATTATATTTTATTGATTGTACTATTACAGTTGTCCTGACTTTTCCCCCTTTGGCCCCTCCACCCAGCACCCCCACTCCCTCAGGCAATCCCCCCAACCCTGTTCCTGTCCAGTGGCCACGCATATAAGTTCTTTGGCTACTTCCTTTCCCATACTGTACTTTACCTTCCCATGGCTGTTCTGTAACTACCTACTTGTGCTTACTAATCCCCTCACCTCTCACTCGTTCTCCCACATCCACCCTCCCATCTCTTTATCTTTAACCTTTGGCATTTTCATTATGACGTGTCTTGGCGTGGGCCTCTTTGTGTCCATCTTGTTTGGGACTCTCGGTGCTTCTTGGACGTGCATGTCATTTCCTTCACCAAATTAGGGAATTTTTTCCCCTTACTTTTCCAAGTGGATTTCCAGTTTCTTACTCTTTCTGGCTCCCCTATGATGTGAATGTTGGAGTTCTTAAAGTTGTCGCACAGGCTGCGTACACTATCCTAGTTTTTTTTTATTCTTCTTTCTTCTTGTTGTTCTGATTGGTTGTTTTTTGTTTCCTTATGTTCCAAATCATTGATTTGATTCTCAGCTTCATCTGCTCTACTGTTGTTTCTCTGTAAATTGTTCTTTATTTCAATTAGTGCATCCCATCCTGCATTTCTGACTGGATCTTTTTTATGTTGAGGTCCTCACTAAGTTTCTTGAACATCCTTATAACCAGTGTTTTGAACTCTGCATCTCATAAATTGCTTATCTCCATTTCGTTTATCTAATTTTCCGGAGTTTTGATCTGTGCTTTCACTTAGACCGTGTTTCTTTGTCTCCTCATTTTCGCACCCTCCCTGTGGTTGTTTCTATAACAGGTAGAGCAGCTTTGACTCCATGTCTGGGAAGTGTGGCCTAATGTAGTAGGTGTCCTCTAGGGTCCAGTGGCACAGCCTCCCCTATCACCCAAGCTGGGACCTTGAGGTGTACCATTCATGTGGGCTGAGTACACCCTCCTCGTGTAGTTGAGCCTTGGTTGCTATTGATCTGCCATTGTTGGCAGATCAATGGGAGGAATTTACCCAGGCCAGTCAGCTGCAAGGACTGGCTGTGACTACTGACCACCAACCTCTGCCCTCTGTGGAGGATCAGCTGTGCAGGGGCAGGGTGGAGGTGTTCTGACATGGTCTGTAGCTGCCTACCGGGTGTGCTGGCCCTGGGCTTTCCCTGGTGGTGCAGGCTAAGGTCAGCCCACACCTGTGTTTTGCCCGGGGCCACTCTTTCTGAGCTATAAAGCAGTCTGAGATGGCTGCTACTTGTGCTGGGCTTGGAGATTCCCAGGCAAAGCCAAGCTGTGAATCTAGGCTGCTAGTTCCTGGCCCTGGGCTTGGTGAGGCCAGCTGCTGTTTGTCTGAGAGGATTTAGAAGTTGTGAAGCAGGAGCCAAGCATTTCGAAAAGCAGCTTGCGTGAGCCCATACATTGGGTGGGTCGGAATCTCTGGGGATCTCCAAGTCTGGTCTAACAGTGTTAGCCACCTTTGATATGGCACCAATCTGCAGGCTCTGGGAGGGGAGGGTCCAGAAAAGGGACAATGGCCTCTGCTCGCCTTGATGCCAGACACCACAGTTTCTCCCTGTATGCTGCTTGTGCCCCTCAAGCTGCTCCCCCAGTGCTAGAGGTCAGGGGGAGTGAGTCTGAGGAGGTGAGTCCATGTGTGGGTTCTTTAGTGGGAGGAACTGCTTGGGGCTCCAGAAGTTTCTTCCACCGACTGAATCCTTGCTTGTTTTTGTAGCCAGAAGTTGTGGGGACTTAGCTTCTTGGTACTGGAACCCTGGGCTGGGGGGCCTGGTATGGGGCTAAGACTCCTTGTTCCTGAAATATCCCTTCTGAATTTTTATCCTCCACAGGTGGATGTGGGACTAGCCCATTCCGCATCTCTGCCCCTCCTACCCATCTGTATGGATGTGGTTTCCTTAAATCCATAGCTGTCAGACTTCCATTCAACTCGATTTCTGACAGTTCTGAATGATGGTTATTCTGTATTTTAGTTGTAATTTTGATGCGGTTGTGCAAAGAGGTGAGCCATGTCTGCCTGTGCTGCCATCTTGACAGGAATTCCTCTATTATTTTCTTGATTCGGTTTCTTATCTATTCTTCTTCTGAACATATATTAGGTAGATATGATGTTTCTTACATGTATCCTCCATATCTCTACTTAATTCTTTTTTTTTAATAAAGATTTTAGTTATTCATAGATAGAAGGAAAGGGTGGGAGAAAGAGAGGGAGAGAAACATCGATGTGTGGTTGCCTCTCACATGGCCCTCACTGGGGACCTGGCCCGCAACCCAGGCATGTGCCCTGACTGGGAATCGAACTGGCAACCCTTTGGTTTGCAGGCCGGCACTCAACTGACTGAGCCACACTAGCCAGGGCTCTACTTGGTTCTTAAAATTTTCATATTTTAAAATTTCTGTTCAATGCTTTGATAAGGATTCTATGACTTGGCGTTCCAATCAGTAATTCAGTCTTCTGTTGGGCACATTCTGATACTCAGCTCTTTTAATGAGTTTCTTATTTTGGCAATCATGTCTTTATTTTTAAGAACTCTTGCCCTGGCTGGTGTAGCTCAGTGGATTGAGCGCGGGCTGGGAACCAAAGGGTCCCGGTTCGATTCCCAGTCAGGGCACATGCCTAGGTTGCAGGCCAGGTCCCCGTGAGGGCCATGTGAGAGGCAACCATACATTGCTGTTTCTCTCCCTCTCTGCCTTCCCCCCTCCCCCTCTCTCTAAAAATAAATAAAAAAAAAAAATTAAAAAAAAAAAAGAACTCTTTATTGTCCTTCTCTGGTTAATAGTTTACCAAGCAGCTTTTTCTTATTTTGTAACTACCCTAGGTTAATCTGAGAAAATTACTTCATAAATTAAGTGGTTTTTCCCCGTTTCTCCCAGGATCGTTCACAATGCGTTGTCATCTTAGTACCTCTCTTTAATGCTGTTGTTTCCCTCTAGTTTGCCCACAGTAAGGTCCACACGAATCAGACTGGTCCCTGGTGTTGGGACGCACCCTAGACTGCGGCACCACTGTCTGCGATGTGTTCTCCTCTATCCCCTCCACCCGCCAATCTAGAATGACCACCGTAAAGCCTGGAGACCGCGGAGCTCTTAAGGAAGCTCTCAAACTCAGCAAAGGCGAGAGGTACTAGTCAAGGTACAAAAAATAGAAGGGCTGATATGATCATACACACTTGCGTATTACTATTTTAACATTAAAAAAATCTGCAGGTCACAGGACCTGCAGGAGGAATTCAGATTAATCACCATCATCTTGCTTGGGTAGCATTTGGGATTAAACCACCTCCAGACCACTGGCCGTCTCTAGATTGCTCTGCTTAGGTCAGCACCCATTGCTAGCCAGTCAGCTGGACCTGTGTGGTTACTTCCGAGAAGGGCCACAGGTGTGCCAGTCATCATTGGGTGTGACTTCTCATGCATAATGACATTTTCCCAGAATTATCATTATCTGCTTTTTATGTTTTGTCTTGTATTTTTTTGTGTGATTTTGCCCCATTTAGCTGAACATGGACCATTAAAGGAGATATTTTACTGATGTCTCAGTGATTTTATCTTTTATCTCCTTTCCACTTGCATTTCTTTATGGTTGATAAACTAGAGTCCTAAAAGTTGCTTTATGAAATTAGAGTGGGGGGGGGGGGACACAAACTGATTCCAGGTCGTTGCTGAGGCTGGGCCCTGTGGGCACATCACTCGCAGACTCTCCTTGGCAAATGACGACATTCACAGGCCTGGTTATCTTTAACCCGCCCCCTTGTTCTTCTAACATTGTTTCTGTAAATGATGACCTGTAACTGACATGTGACTGCGGATCAACAGCCTGTTTACTTAAGAATTCTAGGAAGGTAATCCCCTCAACAATGAACCCTCAACCCCCTCCTTTTGATTCATTTATTGTTTTTTTCCTTCCTCCTCCCTTCTTACAAAAACCTTTGCCCACGTCTAATTGTTAAGATGGTCTTTGTGACGTTAGTCTGCCGTATTCTCAGGCTGCCAGCTCTTGAATAAACTTATTTTCCTTCCACCTGCCCTTGTCTATTGAGGCTTCTGAGTGGCAGCCAGCCGAACCTGGGTTCAGCGTCATGTCCATTTTGTAAATCTTAATTTTTATTGGTACACCCAAAGTTGGCTAGACTCACTGACTGCAGTTATGTGATAATAAGGAGATAATCAGAATTTCAATTCATTAATTTACATTGATCAGAACTTTATAATTCCTGGTGTCCACGAGAGTCTGCAATGTAGGCCCTTTTCTGTATCAAGGTACCTGAGAAGGAGATCTAGCGATGCTCACTTTGTTAGTGGCAGAGGAGTGGATGGAGAAGTACCCCACCGCAATCATGGAAGAGCCAGATGCCAGCTACCCTTGCCCCCTGAAACCATCCACCTCCCCGGTGCCCAGAATACCTGGGTCCACCAGAGTTTCTGCTAGAGGCATTTGGCCAAATTCTTACCTTGCTTCTCATGAATTATCTTTATTTTGTTTACCTTTTAGTCTTTGCTCTGTGAAAACATGCTGCTGACTTACAGCACAATGCAGTCAACATTCTGGATGTTAAGTTTTACACCCCAAACCATTATCATAACCCCTCGGTGTAGGAGGTGAGGCCTGCACCCTCCCAGTTTCCCACACAAGAACACCTGGGCTCCGGGCGTCAGTGGGAGGCTGAGCAACAGGCAAAATACACTCCCGTCATGTTTCAGGGAGAGCAACTTCCTGTCAGCTGAACTGTCTGTCATGACTCATTCGAAGCATACAAATTAGTCAGGCATTTCCACATTTTAGTATTCCCTCAAAATTTTTGAAAAATATTTAGAATTAGTGTGGCCTCTTGCGACGTTAGGCTTAGTATTTTTTTGCGGCTACTTGGGTTCTGCCTTCTGGAATTTCTGCTGAGCCCTGCCCTTTTTCTTCTCCCCTCTCCACTCCTTGGCATCCACACAGAACATTATCCTTTTCCTGCAGTTTCACATTCACAGGAGAGTCTAGTTTGCAAAGATCTTCAAACCTTCTGACTATGGTTTCATTTTTTTGAATCAGTATTACTCTTTTTTCCACCAACTAAAAAACATTTACTTAGTCTCAGATGTATAAAAATGGGAAAAGAAATGGTTAAAATCATCAAAAAGTCTTCTATATGTGAAAAAAGTGTGTGCTAAGGGCTGTGGATGTGGAAGAATAAGATGTTGAGGAAATTTATTAAAAACAAAATCTTCTTTCAACCCAGAATCCTCTCCACAGAGGCAAGAGAGAAAGAAATCCCTTTAAACATTGAATAAGCTTTGAACCAGAACGGGATGTTCATTAGAGGCAAGCAATCGCAAAGAAAAGAACCTCACCCCGTGTATGGCCAGGCAGACGTCACCCTGTGACAGGGTGGCTGGTAAGTCAGGTAAGCAACGGGATGTTGCTTGCTGAGTGTGGGACTGGAATAAAGCAGTGACAGAGGTTTGGTGGGCATTTACCAAGACTTCCGCAGAGCTGAGGGAACTTCCTGCTCCCATTCACTGGGTGCTTCTCTCTCGGACTTCACCCAATGCAAGGTCTACCCAGGACATGCCGGGCAGTCTCTGTCCACTTTTTTCCTTTTGTTCTTCTTTTAAAATTCCGTATTGACCATCTTCCTGTTGTTGCAACACTCAGATGACAGCACATTCTTGTTTGGCTACCTTTTCAGTGTGGTTCTTACAAGAATTTAATTTGAGTTCTGGAACTCATGAGATGGCGGTTTACTTGTGGCTCATCATGTCTTCCTGAAGTATCTTCATGACCCTGGGACTATGCCATGAGTCTTAGAAAGCCATCATTTTGTCTCTTCCTTAGCATGGGTCTTTTGTATAGAACTCAGTCATTGAATGTGGATTTTGCTAGTTTCACTCTGAAAGATAGTCGTGTGTTCCAGCCCCGGGAGAGCCATGTGTTGCTCCGGGGTGCTAATTTCAAGGATTAGGCTCAAGAGTGTATGGGGCTAATCACATCTAAAAGTGTCAAAATCTTAAGGTACATAATTGGTGGAAAGTTGGGGTGGAAGAAGGAAATTGATGAGGAATGAGGTGAATAAAAAATAAATGTCTGAAAGCAAGGTTGAGTAGGAAACAAGAGAGAAGAAGATCAAACTGAAAACATAAAAACTGAGACAGTGCCACTGACACAGACGGGCACATAGTGAACTATCGGTGACGCCACACATCAGAAGGCTCCATTCACATCGTAGATATTGCAATTTTACGTATTTATTCTGATCATTGCATAGCAGAGGACACAAAGTGTTCCATTCTAATGAAATCAGTGTGTTACAACATTTTTCTAACCATGAAAGTAACTTGTATTGGAAGACACTTTTCCATTGGGTCTCACACATTTCTTCACATTTTGCCAGCAGAGGCACTGATTGTTTTATTTCAGATTATCTTCTCAAAGATGTATAGAGCAAACGGCCTGGGAGTAAAGAGCAGGCAGGCTTACTGCCTGTTATAAAAGATTCGCCGTATTTTGCCAAGTATAATGCACACTTTTTTGTCCAAATTTTTGAGAGAAAAATAAGGATGCACGTTGCATATGGGTATAATGATTACGTACCAGGGGTATATTAATCCAGTGTGTAATGCGCACAAAAACCGTGGGTGTGCATTATATGTGGCAAAATACGGTAGGTTTCTTTAAGTTCAGTGTTTCTCTCCTGCAGTAAACTTACTACATGTGCAGATGTCACCAGGCCCTCTCTGCATTCTTGCAGGAAAGGGATATCAGTGCCAGAAAAAGCCGATACTCTGGCTACTGCTAGTTCTGTGAGTAATAAAGTCATCTGTTTCTGATCCAGGAGTCTCAGGTCTTCTGCCACGATCCATGGAAGTGGGGTAGGCTAACTTGTTAGCTTGCATGTAGGGTAACACCATGGACGCTTCTTAGTTCTTGACAAAGTATCTTGAAGAAAGAGAGCCTTTTTTCTGACTAGCAAAAAGGGACTATGGGATACCAGCAGGCAGGGAGGAGGTAAGCTGAGAGCATGCCCGTGAAGAGGTGATAAACAGGCAGGGACAGTGTTTTCTTAGCCATTTTGGTTCTCATTTACCTACAGTTAGGCCTCCCGCACCTTCAGACATGAATGCTGACAAGTTTAAAGGCATGTAAAACCCTCAACCCTGGTTACCTAATAAAGTCACTGGGGGCAAGATTTCAGAAATCTGGTGCCCTGGTCATTCCCCAGATCAATGAAACAGACTGGCTAGAGTGAGAGACCCAAGCATCAGTATTTTTTAAACCCCCCAGGGGATTCCATTGCAGCCAACATGAAAGCCAGTGATCCAGCCTAAAGTCCTAAGATTCACTGCTGCTGCTGCTACCCTTGTGGGCGGCCAGCACTTACACATCTCCTGCCTTCCACGCCAGAATTTAAACCTCGCTCCTTCCCCTGGTATGCACCTGACCTTGTGTAGAGCTCCATGGTTCCTCTAGTTCTGTCCTGCTCTTGCTGGGTCTTCCCTTGGGGCCCGCGGATCCCTCTTGATGCCTTCTTGTTGCCTCGTATTTCTAACTTTCATCTGATTTCTCACAAGCTGTGTCAGGTTCTGTTGGTGAACAAATTAATTATTTGAAGACCCTATACACTGAAGAAATGTGGAGCCCTTCTGCCCACATGTAATGAAAGTAAGTATTTATGAAGCACTTACTGAATATCTGGCACCATTCTGAAAGCTTTACATATATTAATGTAATGTCTAATTCTCATAAAACATCATTGCCCTCATTTTACAGATGAAGAAACTGAGGCAGTGAGAGATGAATAACTTGCCTGGGATTACCCAACTGGCACATAGCACAGCAGGATTTAGAGACAGGCAGTCCTATTCCAGAGATCATACAAAGCCACATGACAGAGTAAAATGAGGGTGAAGAATCGGATAATGTGGTTTTCCTCCATGGTGTCTATTTTAATGCTTTTCTTTTGAAATGTTAAATTCTTTCAAAACTTTTTTTCTCCTTATTTCCATGTCCCTGCTTAGCAAATGCTGTAATCGCATACCCGTTTCCTCTGTTGGGCAATTCGGCTCTTGGTTAACTCAGGTTGGACTCCCTTGATGCTGAGTGCCACGTACATTCGGGCACAGAGAATGCATCCGCTTGACGAGGTTTCAGCCAGTAACCTGGCAGGGTTGGTCTCCCCAAAGCCCGCTCACCAGTGTGGGCCAGTCCTAGTGCTGCTTTCCTGCAGTTAATGGAGCATCTCCCCATCTGTCCTCAGACCCTGGCTCTCAGACCCAAGCCAGCCCTGGTTCCTTTCCTTCTGGGAGCTAACACAATGTTTAGACCAACTAGGGAAGCAGACTTACTCATCTACATCAGTGGTCCTCAAACCTTGTGTGCATCCGAGTCACCTAGAAGGCTTGTTCATGCACCAATTAGGGCGGCTGACCTGTTTCTCATTTAGAAATCTAGGGCCTGGGAATGTGAAATTTCTGACAATTTCCCTATGAGTCCCATGCTGCTGGCCCCGTGACCATGCTCTGAGGGCCACTGCCTTCGACCCATGCTGCTGCTGCGTGGTCCACAGACGGGCCGTATCAGCCTCACCAACGCGCTTGCTGAGGACGCTCAATCAGTGTCCACACCCCGCACTGATAGGATCAGAGTCTGTGTTTAGCAGGATTCTCAAAATGTGATTTCTATGTGCACCAGAGTTTGAGAAGTACTGGTTTACATCATGTGTTTTGGTCCCAGTTAGGACCTTTTTTAGGCTTTATTTTTATTACTGACACTATTACAGATGTCCCCATTCTCCTCAGCTTTGCCCGCCTCCATCCAGCAAAGCCCCACTTCCCTCTGGCCATCCCCACACAGTTGTCTGTGTCTCTGAGTCATGCACATGTTCTTCGTCTCAACCCTTCACCTTCTTTCATCCAGTCCCCCCTCCCCCCCCTCTGACAGCTGTCAGTCTGTTCCATGTGTCCATGCCTCTGTTTCTATCTTGTTCACCAGTTTATTTTGTTCATTAGATTCCACATATAAGTGAGAGCATGTGATATTTGTCTTTCTTTGACTGGCTTATTTCACTTAGGATAGTAATCTCCAGGTCCATTCATGCTGTCACAAAAGGTAAAAATCCCTTCTGTTTTTTATGGTCCCAAAGTATTCCATTATGTAACTGTACCACAGCTTTTTTAATCTACTCAGCTATTGATGGGCACTTAGGCTGTTTCTAGATCTTGGCTATTGTAAATAATGCTGCAATGAACATAGGGTGAATATATTCTTTGAATTGGTGTTTCAGGATTCTTAGGATATATTCCCAGAAGTGGGCTTGCTGGAACAAAAGGCAGATCCATTTTTAATTTTTTGAAGAAACTCCATACTGTTTTCCACAGTAGCTGCACCAGTCTGCATTCCCACCAACAGTGCACAAGGGTTCCCTTTTCTCCACATCCTCGCCAGCACTCATTTGTTGATTTATTGACGATGGCCATTCTGACAGGTATAAAGTGATAAAGTTATTGTGATTTCAGTTTGCATCTCTCTAGTGATTGGTTACATAGAACATTTTTCATATGTCTATTGGCCACCTGTATGTCCTCTTTGGAGAAGTGTCTATTCAGTTAGAAATTTTAACATCTAACAGAGATAAACCTTATTTGACAAAAAAAATCCAAAACAGTCACCACATTAAACTATATTCCAGCCACAAAGGAGAGCAAATAAGATTATATAGGTGATTTGGGGGAAATCTATCACAACTCCTTCCAAATAGCTCAGCACTTTGTCCTTCTAACAGAGGGAGGGGATTGTGTTCAGATCAGTAGCGATTTAAAAGTGTGCGTGCTCAGTGCAGCCTAATGCCTGTCTGCGGGCGTGGTAGAAATGAGCTGCTCACTCTATCAGTAAAACAATGGCTGGCAGAAAATATACACTCAATTTAAATGTTATTTAGAGTTTGACTACTTTGAAAATCAGCCTATTAGAAATGAAAACTGTTAGTTCTGGGTCACCAATGATGAGAGGCAGAAAAAAGGGAAAGCTATTTTCACTGTTACCTTTGCATTTTGGAAAAAGGATAAGCAGACAAAATAAAGCCTATCACATTTGTTTTTTAAAAAGTGAAATCCATTATTGGCTTATTGTTATTTGCCCCTAAGTCTCGAAAAAGCTTTGCGGATTTTGAAAATCAAAGGATGAATGATCAGAGAAGTAGTCCCCACAGCAAGAGAAAACCATTTGCATCTGTCAGTAGATTCTGACATGTGAGAAAAATCATGCAATATCCACAGAGCTGCCACTTCACAGCAGAAATATGGAAAAGCAAAGCATGTAATGACTGTTTCAAAAAGATAAAATCTGAGTGCTACAAAAGACTTGAACTCAATAATCAAAAAAGTCGTTCTTGAGTGCTTGCTGTGTTCCAGGAACTGCTAATGTTCCAGCAGCTGAGCTAAGTGCTTTATCTTTGTTCTACCCAATCTCATTAATCCTCACCCAAACTTTAGGAGTGTATATTTTTTTCTCAGATTTTGCAGATGAGGAAACTGAAGCTCAAGGAAGCTTAAGAATGTGTGTATATAGATGCATATTTGTATATGTGACCATATTATGCATATCTATACATGTATTTATATGCATATTTATACATGTATTTATATGCATATTTACATACATATACTGCAATTATAGACAGCCCCTGCATGACCTACATCTCAAAGAAATAATTATGACCTTATTTGTCTCAGCGTTGCTGATAGGAGGATAAAAAGGAAAACCTTCATAGATTTATTTACTTTGCCTTTTAGGAGGATGAAAACATGTTTTCTGGGAGCAACTGTCTTGATTTGCTCAGGACTGAGTTTCAGTGCCCAAACCGGCACGTCCTGCGGAAACTCGGATGACTGATCATCTGTGAGGATGTCAGGGAGGGGACGCAGCAGAGCCGCCCTTTGGAAGCAGATTGCTCAAGCTTTTCTGGAGTTTACTGAGCAAGTGGTTATTATGAGAAAAGGAAACTGGAAGTTTTTGAAGATCTATTCTTAACGGATTAAAGAACGCTGACTGCTGTCCCGAGAACTGGCTTTTCGTTTCGTTTTCCCAGCAGTGGTGGTGGATGCATGTGAGATGTTGGCCAGGGGGACCCACAGTCTGCAGTCCCAGAGCTGAACGCTGTGACTTGCCCCACCTGAGGGGACACAGGGAAGGAATTCAGCTTTGAATGACCCTCACTCTGCAGGTGTCTCAAAGGTTCCATGCTCTTTGACTTCTTCTTTTTTTGACTTTTTAAAATTACAGTTACATTTGTTTTTTTAAGTAATACATTAAAACATTGTATTTGCTCAGTACAAGTAAAATCTTGAGCAAATTACTCAACTTTGATAGGCCTCCAGTTTTTTTAATTGAATTTATTGGGGTGACACTGGTTAATAAAAGCATATAGGTTTCAGGCATACAATTGTATAATTCATTATCTGTATATTGTATCATGTGCTCACCACCCGAAGCCAAGCCTCTGTCCATCACCACTTATCCCCACTTTCCCCTCTTCTATCTCCCCCACCTGCTTGCCCTCTGGCCTTCACCATGCTGTTGTCTGTGTCTGTGAGTTTTGTTTTTTTTACTTTTGCTTAATCTCTTCGCCTTTTTCACTCAGCCCTCCATCCTCTTCCCCTCTGACAGCTATTAGTCTGTTCTCTGTACCTATGTGTCTCTTTCCACTTTGTATGTCAGTTCATTTTGTTCATTAGATTCCACATGCAAGTGAGATCATACGGCACCTGTCTTTCTCTGACTGGCGCATTCCACTTAGCATAATATGCCCCAGGTCCTGGCAAGTGAAAGGGCCTGCCTTCCTTGCTGTACTCAAACACTGCCACTCTCTCCTCTATTTGTAATTTTGGGTTGTGAGTTCCTCTTTAGTGAGGCATTGTCTGTGCACCTCCACAGTAGCTTGAGTAGTGGGTAGGACCCCTCCCCCCGGAGCAGGTTTGTGCTTGCTTCTTCCAGGAGTCCTGGGGTATCATGGTCTGGCAGGCATTTCTTATGCCAATTTCTGGCTTGGTAGATAAGGATCATGCATGTGGTATGAAGTTGAATGATAAATCTATATAAGGGCAAGCCTATGATTGTTAATTCCTGGAGGGTAACCTACCCCCTTCCTCCCCACACACAGTCAGGGCCCACATGGAGACAGGCAAGTGTTTTTTGTCAACTCCTTATACTGGTGGGTAATTTTTCTGGTGTATGTAGGTTTGCCAGATGAAATACTGAACTTCAGATAAACAACAAATACTTTCTTAGTATAAGTGTGTCCCAAATACTGCACCAAATATGCCTTATGTTAAAATTTTATTTGTTGTTCATCTATAATACCGATTTAACTGGATGTCCTGTATTTGTATTTGCTAAAGATGGCAACACTTTGGTATTTTCCATGTCAGAGTTCCTTTGGGAGGAATCAAGCTTTATCTGAGGTCTCAACTGTAACTTCTCATACTTTCTGCTTATTTTGCCTGAATGTTGCCAGTAGGAGGATAAAGAAGAAAACTTTCACAGATTTACTCAGTCTTTTATTAGGTTCTCCTGCTTCCAGAAGCCTCTAAAACCTCAGCTCTGGGCGCTGCCATGCTGGCATAGAGCTGGGCAGCCCTGTCCCCCCGTGGTTGCAGCTTTCTTGGTCCTTTGGCTTCCTGATGTAGTTTTCATTTTCATTTTTGGCCCCTGGACTTCCCTTGTCTTCTTCTAAGCTCGGGCATGGCTTTAAAATAATGTGTGTTCATTCTGTCCAGTATTTTCAGCTGTTGTGGAGTGAAAGGTTTCAGGTTATCTGGTCTACCCTGTCACAGGAGCTGGAAACTGACACAGGCTGTGTGACAGTCGACAAGGGCCACTGATGGTGTGCACGTGTTGGGACAGTTACACGCTGCTCTCCCGGCTGTCCACATTATTCACGGGAGGGAGAGAGTATGTGTGATGATGTATATTTGACCTAAGTATAACCATGTCAATGGAATTGCAAGATACTTTGAAATAAGGCTGTTATAAAACAAATTTCAAATGTACCAAAGGTTAAAGATACACAGAAAGACACAATTAAAAGAGCACCCAACTAATTTAAGAAAATGTGATTTGTAAGTCCGGATGACTTGATCCCTAGGGTAGTGTTATAGGTGATATTATCATTCATTCACCAAATATTACGGCCCCTCCCTGCAGGGCCTCTTCCTGGGAAGGTTACACATCCCCTTCCTGCCACGTGGTGGGAATTTGGCTAGCGAAGCTGAGGTGGAGATAGTATAGGAAGAGCTCTGAGACTGCGCTGCTCTTGCTGGCCGGCGTCTAGTGTCCTGGTGGTCAGGAAACTCCTGTTAGCATTTAGGTGGGATGGACAGTGAACCAAGGCAGGGAGGAGGAGGGAGACATGTGTCACCCACCAACTCAGCAGTCCTGAGCCTGGTTCGATAATATTGCCTGATGTTCCAACATTATAAGAAACACCATGCTAACACGGCAGAAGGGCAGCCCTTGAAACTCTATGTAAGGTTTCCACTATCTGGGAAAGAAAGCCTTCAAACTGTGTATTCATCCTAAGGCCTGGAAAGGGGAAGACTATGGGGTCCACAGTGCGCAAACAAAAAGCCCATAAATCAACTTTGGTTAATTGCCTACCTCTGGTCACTATCAGTTTTATGAGGGAGTCCCTAATGCTGACAGAAAGAGCCCATAAATAACTTTGGGTAACTGCCTCCTGTCATGTCTCTGTTTTAAAACAAGATGAACAAATGGGGTCTGAAGCAAGACAAGGATTTGGGGTAACAGACCCTCACATATACCTAAGTTTGGGTAGTCACACCCCCCTGGGAAAGATGGTACCACCTTTACCTGACAATCAATATGTAACTTCTTCATCCCCATTCTACCAACTATGTAAATCCTCAGAACAAAGGACCTGAGGTTCTTGCCAACCTTACCTTGACCTGACCTGAACCTGTGCCTTTCTCCCCGACCTTAGCAAGACTCGTTCTCTTCCCTGAGAACATATCACTCATAAACCCTGCTTGCACACTAATAGACTTGCTGATCTGTAATTCTTTACTGTGTCAGCAAGAAGAACCAGGTTTCTCCCATTAACAAACTGAAAGTACTAGCAACTGACTTGTGGTGTGTCAGATCCCTTTTCCCTCTGCCATGACAATCTTCCAGTGGTTATGAGGTGGAGCAGAGCTACAGCCAACCTCTATGATGGATATGTAGAGTGAGCAAGAAAAAACCCTTTGTTCTTTTAACCCACTGGGTTTTTAGGCTGCTTATTACTGCAGCACAGCTTGATCTTGACTGACACAGGTGCCAGTGCTCTCAGGCACGACGCGAGGCTTGAAGATGCAATGGTAAGCCTATTGCATGGAGTTTCTCCACGCATGGAACGTAGTCTAACAAAGGTAACAGAAGTTAACCAAATAGAAAAACTAATGTCAAAATAAAACTGAGATAAAAGTCTTGAAGGAAACCAATTCTTGATAAAATTAAAGTGCATTCCTTTATAATGATAGCCCACCTATTTCCAGAAAAGCTTGAGACTATTAAAAAAACAAACACAGGCACAGTTTGTACCAGAGACACATTAATATTGCACAGAATCCAATGTCACAGGGCCCTTGAAGTAAATCACTTACTGCCGTGGGGAACAGTAATTTCTACTTCCCTGGAGCTAAGGCAAAAAGGGAATTAGTTGGGCAATATAATTTTTAGTGTTTGACAGCAGGACGCAGGCTAGCTCTTTGAGGAACTGAACTTTTTCTTGCTCTGAATCAAGAAGCAGTTTATCAATGGGGCCTCTGTGTGAGGAGCACTTCACAACTTAACAGGCACTAGCTCTACATTTGGCCTTGGAAACGTCACAGGAATATTGTTTAAATGGATATTCCTTGTAACCATCTATAAAGCTGAAGAGAATACAAACTGGAATTAGGGGAAGCCATTTTTGCATAGAGCTCAGGTACTATGAGCTGGATTGGTTGCTTTCTGCTCTCTAACCCATTGGGGGCAGTATTAGGAGAGGGGCAAGAAGTGGTGCACCTTTAGATGATCCTTAGACTCTAAATGTCACAGGTCTCACATGAACCTTTGGAAAGGGCTGGGTTTACACTGGTTTGCGATTGGATTTTTTTCAACCTGTACTGTAAATTATGATCTGTGTTGTTGGCAGAAGAATCCATCCATTCATCTTAGAGACCAGAAGGAGGCATAGTTGCCAATGTGTCATTGAAGGTCAAGAGACTGATTTCCGTTTTTTTGTCATGTGACAGTCACACTGAGTCCCATGGGCAGGAACAGTGATTTCCTTAAAAGGGAGCATTCAGTGACTTCTGGTCAAGTTGGTGGCATAGGCAGACATGGCTTGTCTCTTCACATAACCACATCAAAATTACAATGAAAATATACAACAATCACTCAGAACTGTCAAAATCAAGTTGAATGGAAGTCTGACAACTATGGAATTAAAAAAAACACATCCATCCAAACTGAGCCAGCAAGCTGGTGCCATTTCTGAGACTCCATCAACCTGGCTAACACTGTTTGACTGGCCTTGGAGATCCCCCGAGCCTCTGCCTCACCCAACTTACGGGCCTACCCTAGCTGCTTTTCTATATGAATGACTGGTCTTGGCTCATGCTTCACAACTTCCTAAATCCTCTCAAACCAGCAGCAGCTGGCCTCGGCAAGCCCCAAGTCCCACACTAACAGCCAGCAGCCAGCCTAGGTTCACAGCTAGGCTTTGCCTGGGAATCTCCAAGCTCAGCACAAGTAGCAGCCATCTCAGATTGCCTTATAGCTCAGGCAGGGTGGCCCCTGGCAAAACACAGGAGGGGGTTAACTTTAGCCTGCACCACTTGGGAAAGCCCAGGGCAAGCACACCCAGTGGGCAGCTATAGACCATGTCAGAGCACCACCACCCTTCCCCTACAAAGCTGGGCAACAAGGAGGGCAGAGGTTGGTGGTCGGTCAGTGGTCACAGCCAATCCTTGCAGCTGACTGGCCTGGGTAAATCTCTCCCATTGACCTGCCAACAGCAATCAAGGCTCAATTACCCAAGGAGGGTGTACAGAGCCCACATGAAGGCTCACCTCGAGTACCCAGCTTGGGTGATAGGGGAGGCTGTGTCACTGGACCCTATAGGACACCTACTACATTAGGTGACACTACCAAGACAAGGAGTCAAAGCTGCTCTGCCTGTTACATAGAAACAAACACAGGGAGGCTGACAAAATGAGGAGACAAAGAAACATGGTCCAAATGAAGGAACAAATCAAAACTCCAGAAAATTAGCTAAATGAAATGGAGATAAGCAATTTATCAGATGCAGGGTTCAAAATACTGGTTATAAGGATGCTTGAGGAACTTAGTGAGGACCTTAACAGTATAAAAGAGACCCAGTCAGAAATAAATGATACACTAATTGAAATAAAGAAGAATTTGCAGGGAAACAACAGTAGGGTAGATGAAGCTGAAAATCAAATCAATGATTTGGAACATAAGGAAGCAAAAAACAACCAATCAGAACAACAAGAAGAGAAAAGAATAAAAAAAATGAAGATAGTATGAGCAGCCTCCAAGACAACTTCAAGAAGTCCAACATTCACATCATAGGGTACCAGGAGGAGAAGAGAAAGAGCAAGAAATTGGAAATCTATCCGAAAAAATAGTGAAAGAAAACCTCTCTAATTTGGTAAAAGAAATAGATATACACGTCCAGGAAGCACAGAGAGTACCAAACAAGATGGATGCAAAGAGGCCCATGTCAAGATGTATCATAATTAAAATGCCACAGGTTAAAGATGAAGAGAGAATCTTAAAGGCAACAAAATAAAAGCAGAGAGTTACTTACAGGGAAGTTCCCATAAGGCCTGTCAGCAGATTTCTCAAAAGAAACTTTGCAGACTAAAAGGGATTGGCAAGACATATTCAAAGTTATGAAAAGCAGGCACCTACAGCCAAGATTGCTCTCCCTAACAAAGCTATTGTTTAGAATCAAAAGGCAGATAAAGAGCTTCCCAGACAAGAAAAAACTAAAGGAATTCATCATCACCAAACCATTATTATATGAAATGTTAAAGGAACTTATTAAGAAAAGAAGATCAAAACTATGAACAATAAAATGGCAGTAAATACACATTTATCAACAACCGAAACCAAAGAACAAACTTAGCAAACAAGAACAGAGACAGAATCATGGATACAGAGAGTGTTTTGATGGTTGCCAGATGGGAGGGGAGTGTGGGGAGTGGGTGAAGAGGTGGGGGGATTAAGAAGCACAAGTAGGTAGGTACAGAATAGCCATGGGGATGTACAGTACAGCGTAGGAAATGGAGTGGCCAAAGAACTTGTACGCATGACCCATGAACATGAACAGTGGTGGTGGGGGGGTGTTGCCTGAGGGAGTGGGGGTTGCTGAGTGGAGGGGGGGCAAAGGAGGTAAAATCAGGACAACTGTAATAGCATAGTCAATAAAATATATTTTAAAAAGTGGAGCATTTAATTTCCTCAAGTGCTTCAATACGTTAGTTAAGAAACCAGCGCTTGGCACCATAAAACATAAAAGATTTGGCAGTTGGAAATTCTAAGGGCTTTTATTTGTAACGGACTGCTTCAGCCACACCAGAACCCAGCAGTCCACAGCTGGCTCCTAAACGGAGGGAGGCGGCACTCGGTCCGGATCGGTGCTGGTCACAGGAGAGAAGGGCCGCCGCAGAGTCGTCTCACCGCCTTCTTGGAAAGCTGATCAGGCTGTGTGAGCCAGGGCGGTGCTGTGGACTAGACGCACACGATGTGATTTTAGGAGGATGTTGTCCTCCTACGGTCTCGTGATTTTTGTAGCAATCACACATCTCCACCCATAAATCAGGCGTTTAAGAATTCTTTTGTAAATCATCTATTACAGAATGCATTTTCTCACTGAATCCTCATTCTTCCAAATGGCAGAAACCGAATCTCACCTCCTTTGCCTTCCTGTGCACTGTGGGGAGGAGGAGGACACTCATGCTGTCTCGAAACATGGGCATCAGGTGTCAGGGGCAAGGGCGAGGCCGTCACCCTCGATCTCAGCTGGCTTCGGCAGAGATGTCCTTGCTGTGGCCCACCTGAGCCCGGAGGTCTGTTGTATGCTATAGTTAACAAAACTGCATTATTGTACACCGAGAAGTTGCTTAAGAGAATAGGCCTCATGTTAAGTGTTCTTACACACACACACACACATACACACACACACACGGATACGGGGCAACTTTTGGAGGTGATGGATATTTCTATTACCTCGATGTCATGGTTGTTTCATATATATGTCCAAACTCATCAAACGATAGACATAAAATATGCGCAGGGTTTTGTAAATCAACTGCATCTCAATAAAGCTGTATTTTTTTAAGGAATATAATATGTGGCAGGCAGTAGGCGAAATGCTTATCATATTAACTTACTGCACTCTCACACTCACCTTGTGAGATGGGTAGCCATCACTATGCTCCTGTTACAGGTGAGGAAAATGAGGCGCAGAGAGTAAAACATTATGTACTCTGTTTCACCCAGTTAGCAAGCGCTGGAGCTGGGAGCGGCATGGGTCTGGCTTAAGAACCTATGCCCTTGATCCCAGCACTGTGCTCCCTCCCGAAACATCCTTCCTTTGGATCCCACCATGGATGGCATGCTCTCCTGTTTTCTCCTGCAGCCTCTCTAACCACGCTCTGCATCTTCTCCATTGCTTCTCTTCCTCAGCCAGCCCTTTTCACCTGATGCTCGCTCTCTGGAGCTCTGCCTAGGCTTTCTTCTGCTCATGTAAACCCTCTCCCCAAGGGTTCCTTCTCAGGATCAGGGCTCCCGACTACCAGCCAGAGGCAGATGACTCCCCAGATGTGCCTGCTTGGTGCATCTGCTCCACCAAGCTTCGGGCACAGATATTCAGCTGCCTCTTGGAAATCTGCACCTGGATTTTCATAGGCAGCTAATGCTCTCTATGAACAAGACTGAATGCATTCTCTTTCCCCCTAAATTGACTTCTCCATATCTAATCTTGGCCCCATAGTGCTGGAAAACTAGGAGCCATCTTTGGCTTTCTCTCTTATTCTCTGGTCTACCTAAGTCATCAGGTTGGAGGAATTTCACTTCCCCTTGGCTCTGGTTGGGGCCTTTTTATTTCTTATATGGCCACTGAAAAGTCCTCCTAAGTGGTCTCTGCTTCCAGTCTTGATTCCTTACATGTCTCATCCTTTAAACCATGAGAGTGTTCTCTCTCAAACCCATCTTTATTATTTGTGTAAAGCCCTCAGAGTCTTCTCATCATTATGGAAATAGTTCTTTTTTTTAAGATTTTATTTATTTATTTTTAGAGAGAGGGGAAGGGAGGGAGAAAAAGAGGGAGTGAAACAGCAATGTATGGTTGTCTCTCACATGGCCCTCACTGGGGACCTGGCCCACAACCCACGCATGTGCCCTGACTGGGAATCGAACCAGGACCTTTTGGTTCCCAGTCTGCGCTCAATCCACTGAGCTACACCAGCCAGGGCACAGAAATGGTTCTTAAACATGTGGTTCTTAGGCAAGATTCATCAGAGCCACTTGTGCATTTGTTAAAATGAAAGCTTTCTGGCCCTGGCCAGGACCCACTAAGTCAGCACCTGTGGGGGCGCAGCCTAGGGACGCAAACTGTTATGATGCTGCTGGAGTGAGTCTTAATCTGCTGCCTGGGTAAAACTGAAGCATCCTAAAAGGATGTGAATGTTCTGATCTCTATTCTTCTCTCCAATCTTCTCTCTCATCGGTCTTTCCAAATTTCCCCAAACACCCAGCTTCTTTTATTTTCCACCCAACCCATGCACGCCTAACTCGCTCACAAGCCTGTCCACTGTCGCTTCTGCCCAGAATGCCTTTCCCTTCCCGCTGTCTCAGGCATCCCCCCTTCCCGTTAGGCTTGGGTCTACCCCTCCCCTCCCAGGCTCAGTGACCTGTGCCCCCTCCGCGCCTCCCAGTGCCCACATCTGAACAGCCTTGTCTGTCCTCAGTGCAGCAGCCCGCAGTCATGTTCCCGTCTGCCCCTCTAGGTGGCCAGTGTCATCTTTCTGTTTCCAGAGCCGGATGCACTGTCTGGCCCATGGCAAACGTTCAGTAAATACTTACCAAAGAAATAAATTAATGACCATAAAGAGTTTGTGCAGCATAGCAGAAGGATTGATAGAGTGCAGAGGAAGCACTAAAGTAGGGATTATACATTTTGCCTGGAAGACCAAATAGTTGTCACAGGGAAGGGGACATTTCTTTAAGGCCTTAAGAGAAAAGGAAGAGTAGAAATGTACGGGGCAGAGGAAAGGGGGGAAGAGGCACTGCTGGCCGAGGGAAGTTTCAGGGAGAGGCGGGCACTTTGTCTTGGGGGGGCTGGTGGTGGATGAGTCGGGAGGCAGCTTGCAGCAGGGCTGGGTGGGGGGAGTCAACAACGCCTGCCAGAGCTGCACTCCTGGGTGGCTGGGGACCCTGACTGAGAAACCCATGGGCTGCAGTGCCACCTACTGTGCCAAATTGGTTTTCCAGCCCCCTGGGTGGGAAGAAGCTAGGAAGTCACATACCTAGTTAAGACAACGGTGGCATTAAAACCTCGGACAGAATTAGAAAATCAACGATGTGACAAATGGTATGCACTCAATAAACAATAATCAGCATTATTCAAACTTGTGACATTTTCTTGCCATCAAGCATTTTAAAAAGATCCTTCCTGTCGTTTATTATTTTATGGAATGTCTCACATGGTTTTTGCTTTAACCTTCTTGACATTTTCATTTTTAAAGTTATACAAGCATCTGAGGCTTAATTGCTGCTGCTACTTCTGATAACCTTCATTTACTGTTCAGATTTTTAATTCCACATAATAGTGACATACCAAGAGTTAAAGCACAATTATTGGTAAGGTTAAATGGAATGTGGCTCTTTCAATATTTCTTTTCTTTTATCAGACATTCCCACAGTTAAAACTGTAGCAGTCTGTATAGTGTCTGACACAGATCTGGGCACCTAGTGGGCACGCAATAAACTGCAGTGTCTGTTAAGAAAGCAGTACCTTCAGACAATTTGAGCTTGTGATTTACAAGTGCTTGAATGTGTCTTTAAGTCTACTTTTTCCTCCAAAATTTCAGATGTCCTTAAGACTCTTCTGGAGTAAAGATTGGTCAACTGTGCAGCTCACTTCAGTCCCCAAGCCATTTCACAGAATCAAAAGCCTCAGGGGCTTAGAGCAGCAGTCCCCAACCTTTTTGGCACCAGGGACCAGTTTTGTGGAAGACAATTTTTCCACAGACTGAGGGGAGGGGCGATGGCTTTATAGCCAGCAACCAGATGCAGCTTGTCACTTGCCACTCACTGATAGGGTTTGATACCAGTCTGCAAGCAAGTGATTTATTATGGTCTCTGTGCAGTCCAGCCTCTCTGCTAATGATAATCTGCATTTGTAGCCACTTCCCAGCTCTAGCATCACTGCCTCAGCCCTACCTCAGATCATCAGCATTAGATTCTCATAAGGAGCATGAAACCTAGATCCCTCTCGTGTGCAGCTCACACTAGGGTTCCCGCTCCTATGAAAATCTACTGTCGCCACTGATCTGACAGGAAGCAGAGCTCTGGTGAGAATGTGAGCAATGGGGAGCGACTGTAAATACAGATGAAGCTTCTTCACTTGGCTGCCGCTCACCTCCACCTGTGTGGCCCCGTTCCTGTGTATCCAGTGGTTGGGGACCTCTGGCTTAGAGTGATTCCAGGTGAAGGCACTGGCTTCTCTGTTCATAGACCCCAAGATATGTGGGGAAAGCTACCGCCTCCCCTTAAGGAGACTGCGGGGTGGGGGCTGGGGGCAGGAAACCTGCTTCCAGTGACTATTTTTTTCTACCTTAGTTCAAAAACAGACTATTCTTTATTGCGTCTTCTCCCAGATCTCTCTGTCTCACATCTAGACACGTCAAAATTGCTCTAAAGCCAAGAACTTGATAACTTCATTCTTGCACTTCTCCTGGTTTTCCATACAGGGGTGGGTCACGTGGTCAAATCAAATTCAGGAGAGTGCACATCAGCCAGCAGGTGGCGACATCCCGCACTTGGCAGGTATTGCCGTGGGAGCAGATGTGGTCCCTCGAGGGTGTGAGGGAGAGCTGTGGTCCCCAAAGTCTAGAGGGGGGGTGTCGAACTCATTTTCACCAGGGGCCACATCAGCCTCGAAGTTGCCTTCAAAGGGCCGAATGTAATTTTAGGACTGGATACTTGTTAACCGTTCTGCTTAACCGTTAAGCGAGAGCTCGGCACTGCTGCCAGGTAGAAACAAGGTGTCCCGCTGGATAAAACAAAGTGGACCGCTCGGGCCTTGTGTTTGCAACCTGTAGTCTAGAGCATCAGAATCTGGCGGGCTTGTTGTACCACAGGTCATGGGCCCCATACCCAGAATTTCAGCAGGACTACGAAAAGGACCAATGATTTTCATTTAGGACTACGAGATTTAGCAAATAAAAATAGAAGATGCCAAATAAATTTGAATTTCAGATAAACCACATTTTTTTAAAGGACAAATATGTCCCAAATATTGCATGGGACATACTTATCCTAAACTTTTTTAATCACAAAATTTATCCGTTGCTTATCTGAAATTCCAGCCTACCTAGGTGCCCTGTATTCTCTCTGGCAGTTCAGGTTGTGTTTCAGCAAAGGCCCTGGTGATGCGGATGCTGCTGGTCCGGAGATCACCGTCGGAGCCTCAGACAGGACCAGCATGCCTGCAGATCTGGGAATCACCAACGTTTAACCAGCAGAACCTCTGAGCAGGAATGTGAGCGAGGCGGCAGAAGGAATAGTGTTTTCTCAGAGCTCTTAGGAGGAAAAAATTTCAAGACTCAGAAGGGTCAACAGGGTCATGTGTCCGAGAGTTTGAAGGAAGCTGAGGACGGACACGGAGAAATTAGATTTAGCAACGAGGAGGCCCAACGTAATTTCCGCAGCGAAGGAACCTGTGAAATTGCAGATGACAGACAGTACCAGCAGGGGGAGCGGCAGGGGCGGGGCCTGAGGGAGGAGCAGAGCGGGTTGCAGCAGGCCCAGCTGCAGGGTCGGTCCCCTCTCAGCCCTGCATGGCCAACAGTCAGATCCCGGTTTCACAAGTCGGCCCCTAAAGGAGAAAGAACATCTGTTCAGAGAAATCTCTGTTGGCACTGATCACTGCAAAGCAGAAAGACGTGCGTTGAATAGCATGTTTAAAAGTTTTGTGTACTTAAAAAATTTTTGGGTTTTTTGCTGTATTTTATTCTTTGGGCCCCTGTTTCATTTACTTTCATGGGGCAGTTTTCACAGTTTTCCAAAATTAGTTTTCTTCCTCCGGGCTTTCTTTTTCTCATGGCGTAAGCCATTTGAATTTTCCTGTTGGGGATGCAGCTTCTGACTCCTTTGCATTTGCTCCCAGCACTGTGCTTCCCTGGCCCTGCGTTCTCCACCAGCACCTCCCCCCAGCCCTGCTGGATCGCCTTTCCCCCTGATTTCCGTGCTAAATTTTAATAAATGGCCTCAAATATTCCATAAGCCAAACTCCACCGTGAAAGCATACTCTATAGTATTAGAACGATCTTAGGCCCAGGTTGTTGAGAAGTTCAGAGTTTCTCAAACTGCAGTCTTAGGATCGTCCGCTCCAGAGCCCCTCGCTGACAGCTTGTCGGGCATCAGGGGGGCGACTCTCTTACAGGAGCCACAGGGAGAGCCGCTGAGAGAAGCCCCGGCAGGACCAGGGCTCTGTGAGGCAGAGACCTTCTCCCAGTGCCTGCGGGTTGCCTTTCTCTGCGGGGCTGTGTCCTTCGGCCCGGAGAACTTGGCGGTGAGTCACTGACACAAAGACCTGGATGACCCAGGAAAACGGAGGCGGCGCGGCTCCTCCGGGGTCTGCAGAACGAGCCGGTGACCGACCGAGGGGCACCGCGGGTCCCTGGCAGAGAGGTGGGGCGCAAAGCCCGAGGGACTTTCCAAACAACTTGGCCCCCACCCCCACCCTGTGGGGACAGGTGTGAGCTTTGGAATTAACATACTTTTCTTATTTTCACTGTTGTCAATGTAAGCTCCAGAATATGCCCCTTTTTATGGTTTTACCATTTGTATTTGACTTAACTATTTATATTACCACATTGAAGGTTTGCGGCTTCATTTAAAAATTATTTGTTATTACTGGACTTCCTAAGATGGCGGCATAGGTGAATGCACCGTACCGCCTCGCACAACCAAACAAGGGAAAAAAAAGAAATATACACATCCAAACACAGCCAGATCTGACAGAAAATCATATTGAGAGGAAGTCCGACAACCCAGGAATTAAAGAAGATACATTCATCCAGTTTGGTGAGCCAGAAGGTGCAGAGAGAAGGGAGAGCACCGGCGACCCCGCCGGGAGCAGGTGAGCAGATGGCAGGTCCGCGGTCGGAGGGGCGGTCCCCGCGGGGCTGCAGCACACCCAGACGGGGACCGACTGAAGCTCGGTCTGCGCCCGGCTCATCCGGACCCAGCAGGGCCGAGAGACCGGTGGACTCAGCAGGTCTGCATTCGTGTGCAGAGAGAACTTGAAAGAAGGCAGGGCGCAAATCAATGGCGCAGATTGAGAGCAAGTGAGGGGGTGGAGTCCGCGACCGGAGGAACGCCCGGCCTCGTAGGAAAGCTCGCTGGGGAGACCCTCGGGGGATTGGAGCTGGGCAGCTCGTCCACCGACCCCAGAGCGATCCCCGGAGTCAGCGCAGAGGGGCCCGAAGTGCTTGCAGGAGGCAGTGTGGGTGCAGAGAGCGGAGAAGGTGCCATTGTGCACTCAGGCCCCGCCCCCAGAGGCTACAGTCCCAGCACAACTACCGGGAGCTTCCCTGCACAGGGGATCCCCAAGACTCCACCCCCCTTACAGTAACAGGGTCACCGAGGGAAAAAAATGGCCCAAAGAAAGGGACAGATCAAAACCCCAGAGCTAACCGACCAAGAGATAGCCAGCCTATCAGATGCACAGTTCAAATCCCTTGTAATAAGGATGCTTTCAGAATTCGACGAAAAATTAACGAACTTGCTTGAACAAATGAGGAGAGATATGCAGGGAACCAATAGAGATAAGGAAACTGGGACTCAAATCAACGGAGTGGACCAGCAGAAAGAAAAAAACATCCAACCAGAAAAGAAGGAAGCAACAAGAATTCAAAAAATGGAGGAGGGGCTCAGAAACCTTCAGTACATCTGTAAACGTCCAAACG
>PVJI01007961.1:41626-74466 GCA_004026765.1 Micronycteris hirsuta
GAAATCCAAGGAATTGAAAAAATATTTGAACACATAATGATGGAGAATTTCCCGAAGCTGGCGAAGGAAATAGACTTGCGGGAAGTCCAGGAAGCTCAGAGAGTCCCAAAGAAGTTGGACCCAAAGAGGAACACACCAAGACACATCATAATTACATTACCCAAGGTCAAAGATAAGGAAAGGATCCTGGGAGCATCGAAAGGAAAGGAGACAGTTACCTACAAAGGAATCCGCATAAGACTGTCAGCTGATTTCTCAAAGGAGACCTTGCAGGCAAGAAGGGGCTGGACAGAGGTGTTCCAAGTCATGAAAGGCAAGGACCTACATCCAAGAATACTCTATCCAGCAAAGATTTCATTTAGAGTGGAAGGGCAGAGAAAGTGCTTTGCAGATAAGGTCAAGTTCAAGAAGTTCATCACCACCCAGCCTTTATTGTATGAAATGTTGAAGGGAGTTAGTTATATGAGGTATGGAGGAATATCAACAGGGGAGTGGTAGGGGGAGAGGGTGGGAATGGGGCACAGAACAAGTAGCATAAATGGGAGGTAGACAACAGACAGGGGGAGGTTAGAACAGTATAGGAAGTACAGGAGCAGAAGGACTTATGTGTAGGACCTATGGACAAAACTAAAGGGAGGAAAAAGGGGGGTAAGGGAGAGGGGGGAAAGAAGGGGGAAGTGGGGCAACTGTAACAGCATAATCAATAAAATATAGTTAAAAATTATTTGTTATTAATAAATAACATGCACTGCATATTATTTATATTACATTAGTTAAGAATTATTAAATACATGACATTTATTAAATATCACTTAGTGAATAACATTCATATTACTAAATCACATTTATTAAATGTTATTTAATAAATAACATTCAATTTCTATTAATACGGATTCAAAATATGGAAATGACTCAATTTTGAAATGCGTAATTCATGTGTCCTCGCACAACCAGATAACCACGTGTTGCACGTGAGAAGGCCCACACGTTAGTTAACCCATCCGTGTCGCGACAGTGTCCCCGAACCCTCCTTTCCTGTGAATGTCTGACTCGGGGCTGTGGCACAGGAGAGGTCCCGTGTAGGCCCCTCCCCAGCGTAAGGCAGCAGGACTCTGGGGAAACGGGATGTCAGTCAGATTCCATCGGAACACCAGCTAGTACTACTACCCTGTGCCTGTGCCCTCCCGAAGTTTCCCAGTGGCGCTGACTCTGAAACGGGGGACCTCTGTCCACCGACCGAGAGGCGGGGGACAGTTGCTGCCCCAGCAGAAAGGGAGGGCATTACGGTGCCCGCCGGTACGCTAGGGGGCAGGGCAGTGCGTCCGAGAAACACGTGGATCGGGTTTGGGAGAGGCGTGTGCTCTGATCTGCTGGCCATAGTCTGCGGAGGGTGAGGTTCCAGACTGCAGTCCCAGTTTGTGTAATTCTGAGAGAACAACTCCCAGGTGGGGTTTCTGTGTGCTTCCCCTCCCCGCTCCTGGTCACCGTCGCCTGCTTATTCTAAAGCGGTTGTGTGTTCATTTGTTGTTTAAATAGCTCAGCAACGGAGGGAGCGCTTGATCACTGATTACAGGGTGAACCGACGCCTCCAAACTAATGTTGAGCACAAACAAATAAAAAAGCAATGTCTTGTTCTTTAAACGCCAGCAGTGTTTCTGCCCAGTAAAAGTAAGTGAAAGTTTATTTCCCGCTTTCAAGACATTTAAAAAAAAATTCCTCTTCCTAATTCACCCAATTTCTCAGTGCGTGATAAATGGCCTTGTCTTGACTCGCAACTGGTAAAACTCAGCAGTCTGTGGGGAGGTGGTGCTCTCGCGGCCAGGTCACACAGATGGAGCCACGGCCTGAAGCTAATGCCTGGTTCGGATGGCTGCCTGAGAACAGAGGGCCCAGCCAGCTTCTTCCTCTTTCCTCTCAGAAACCGGAGAAGTGATGGCCTCTCCATCTCAAAGCAGGGGTCAGCAAAGCTTGCTAATTTAGCTCTGTATTTATTATGCTTATTCTACAGAAAGATATTTCAAGGTCCTGGAGCTCCACTGATATTTAAGAACTAACTAAATAGAAAGAAAAACCAATTCTATCAGCATAATTGTTATGGCAATGGAAAAGCGTTACAGTAACTAATAAAGCTAAAAAACTTTCAATGAAGTTTAGTAAAACCAAAACATCTGCAAAAAGTACAAATTTGGCAATTATCAAATTGATCCCCGAGGTAATGTTTTCTTTTCTGAATTTGTTTTTTAGTTTTAAAACAATTAACAATTTAAAAAGAAAAAATATTTTAATTGTAAAACCATTGTCAACATTAAGTGAAATATTTCATGCGTAAATTAAAATTTGCAGTCACCCAACAAAATACATGCCACAGTTCACACCCCGTTTTACTGTTTTAACTTTAAACACAAAATAACACCTCTAAGCAGTTACACAAAATGAAAGAACTGCAGCAATTCAATTTTTTTCTGTTGGTTTCCTATACTGTCATTATTTACGGGGAATCTGCTATTTAAATGCAGGACGTTCCCCTGGAGCTGGAGACACAAACTGTGTTTAAAGGGGGCTCAGAAGATTTCGAACCATTATGAACTTACTCTCGAAATGAACACATTCTTACGTGTTGAGAGCTTAGTTGTTTGAATTAATTTGCAAGTAGACTACCATGTTATTAAGGAATGAGTAATAAAAACAGATTAATCTGAAATGTTTTTCAGGAAGGAGGATCCTATCCATGGATTGTTTGGAATTGTTGTTAGATGGTGACAATAAAAAGCAGACTGAGTTTAAGTTCGTTTTATTGCTTCTTAATAACTTCTCTAACAGATAATGCATCCTTTATCACTTGCACCAGGCAGAAAGGACTTAAGGGAACATGCTGTGTGGGACTTCTGCAAAGTGTGCCTGTAGGCAGTTGACCCAGTTGGGGGAGGTTCTCCTTCTCGCTCTCTTTCCTCCTTTCTGCCATGGGTCAGGTGGATGTGATGATTAGAGCTTTAGCAGCCTTTGTGGACCTTGAGGGCAACTGGGATGAAAGCCGGTGTTAGCAGAGAGTGGAAAGAGTCGAAAACCCAGGCTTCTGATTCTGTGGACACACACCGAGGTGACTCCCAGCGAGTCACAACCTTGTAGAATCCCCTTTTATTGAGCTGGGAAGAAACCTGTGACTTGCTTCTACTAATCAATAGAATATGGCAAAGAAGATGGGATATTGCTGTAATTATTATGTTACACTATATGTCAAGAGTGAATGAATTTTGCACATGTAATTAAGGTCCCTAATCAGTTGACTTTGATTTTATCAAAAGGGAGATTCTCCTGGGCAGGTGTGACTTAATCAGGTGAGTCCTTTAAAAGAGGGCCTGTGCCTTCCCTGGATTCATACTCCAAGCTGCAGAGACACTTTTTCTCTGTTGCTGGCTTTGAAGAAGCAACACTTCATGAATTTTACAGCCAAAAGGAAATGAATTCTGCCAGTAATTCAACTCTGAGGGAGCTTGGAAGTGGATCCTTCCAGTTCTCCAGGTGAGAAGGCAGGCTGGCCAACACCTTGATTTTAGCCTGTGAGACCACCCAGCTGAGCCATCGCCAGACTCCTGGCCCAGGAAACTGTGGGGTTATGAATGTGACTGGCTACAGCTGTCGGGTCCGTGCTAATTTGTTATGCAGTACAGACGCCCACATTGTCGCTATCACTGCCTGGTAAGGACGCCTACCTCAGTCTTCTTTACGTTGATGAGAATTAAATTGCTCACTTTTTTAAGTTGTGATTTTAGATCTTCATTTATAGGCAGGTGAACCTTAACTAATTCATAGAGTAATGAGGAAGGATTTATGGAAAATCAATCATTTGCTGTTGAACTTGAAAACTAGATACAGTTTTACAGGGTAGAACCTGTAAAGAGAAAATAATTTTCATGGGGCAGAATGAATAAAGGAAAGTCATAGGTATTTTGAAAAAATAAAGAATAATAAAGTTTCACTAGATGGAGATGAGGCTAGGAGACAAACCACAAATCTGCACCCCTCCAAAAAGAGCCTCTCCCCCAAACCAAAAACCTTGGAGATTCTTTCCAAGCAATGGAGTGCATGGAGAGTTTCTGACCAGAGTGGTAGCAAGGTCAGCATGAGCCGTATTTTAAAACTGTGGTGTGAGTCAGTTCCCCTTGGGTTGCAGAGATACATCTCTAAGTAGATTTTGTTTCAAAAAGATTTATGGGAAGAGAAACTGGGGGAGAGAAACAGGAACAGGAAACAGGAGCCAGGGACCTCAGCAAGCGGAACAAGACATTCATGGCCGAGGGCTCTCTCGCCTTCCCTCGGTCCGATTTGACTCCATTCTCTGCTGTGATAAGTTCCTTCCAGCTGAAGCATCGTAGGGTGATGGCTGCCCACCAAAGGGGAAAGAAGGGATTTGCTGGTCAGTTCTGGTTCAAGATATCACTGCCCCAAGCTGCACTTCGATTAGACAACTTCGGAATAACCCCGAAGGCCAAGGGTGGGAGGAGAGGGAGAGAGACTGCCCTGGCCTGGTGGGGGAGGGTGTGTACGCATGCGCACCTGTGTTGTCTGCGACTGGAAAAGGAGAGGGGGAATAAAAACACAATTGTTCTAGGTGTGATTTAAATTTCACAATTTTATCTTTTTGTATCCGGGTCTCAAGGACAGATGACACACTCATATGATTATACTTCAAAGGGAAGAACATTTTAGTTGAATTTACATTTATTTTAGGAATTGAAATATGCACACATTTGTAATTTTTTCAATTATTTCTCCTTACCGCTATCAATGTCAACAAAACTATAAACTATATAATTAAAACTGGTTTCCACTATAAAAATTTTAAATGCTCAAATATTAATGCATTACATGTCCAAAGTGTGTGAAATACTTTGTTAGTGCTATGGCACCCATCACTGGAAAGAGAATTTCAGAGTAGATAAATAATCTCAGTGAAATCGTATCTTCTTGTTTAAGAAAGCAATACTCTTTTGCTCAAATGGAGTAGTAGACTTACGTGGATGTTGTTAAAGAAAATCTGAGGTCACCTAATAAATATATTTTAACTTGCACACTTTACCATACATGTCTGAGTTACCTCTGAAACATTTGGAAAGTTTAGGGTCTTTTTCTAAATTTTTGGATATATTGATTATCTCTACATTTTATTTAGAAATATTCAAACACGCAAAGTTGACTAAAATCTGTAATTGACGTGATAAACACCCATCTCAGGAATCGAAGATGCCTGCATTTAAAATGCCCGAAATGCATTTTAAAAAATGTCCGAAATGCATTTTAAAAAATGTGGCTGAAATACTTCCTGGGAGACTTCCGGGTGGGTGCAGCTCACATTTTCTACCACTAGGTGGTACTCTTCCTCCATCACATATACATCTACCGACTTAATGTGGGCAATGTGGCTGCAAAACTAACCTAGTTTTTTTTTATTTTTAAATCTCCTGGCCACTACTGAAATACAAGATACAACTTTACCTCAAGTATTCACCCATAATTGTAACCATACAGTATTTTGAAAGTGGTTGGCTAAGCACATAGCACTGTGGAAAGTGAAATTTATACCTGCTTTCTGCAGTATCACCCCACGCCACATTTCAGAAAACACTATCAGTACCTCTAGTTGCTGATTAATCCTTATTAATCAAAGGAAGCCACAGGGTTGCAATCTCTTCGCAAAGACAGTTAATAAGTCTATGATTTCTCCCTGAAAATGTCATATATTGGAGTAGCTAAGCAATTTTACATGTCAGATTAAAAAATACAAAATCCTAAGTTATCTGTTATGTATTACTCATCAGCAAAAGGTACTATTATTGGTGAGCTGTACGTCTGTAAAGGAGGAGACTGTGTGGATTCCGTTTGCAGTCTCGTGCCGAGCGTTTGGTGTGGACGGTAAGCAGATGTTTAATGTAGACAGGAATTCCTGTGTGTTTCACTTTCCTGGAAGCATTTCCTGCACCCCCAGCTAGTGAGGGCCCAGTAAACATTTCTGAACACGCAGAGGACATAAATCTCCCTCACATTTATGTCCACTGTGTCCTTCAGAGAAGAAATTTATACAATATGTTTTACTTCAACCTCTGATTTTAAATTCGGCAGTTTGAAATACTGCAGCTTGAAAGTTTCTCTCCTTAATGGGCAAAAAATAGGGCAGGAAAACTAAAGACATTATGACTTAAAAATTAAAACAATTCAACTGGGCGAATTAGATGCTTGGAACATGTACATTCACTCCTTCCCTCCGGCTCCCCCACCCAGTGTCGTTGTTCATTCACTGACTCATTCAGTCATTTACTCGTTGAACAAATTTTTCCTGGGCACGCTGATGTGTTTCAGATATTAAAATAAAAGGAAATGGCCTCTACTTTGTGGAGGCTTAAAGTTCAGGGTAAAGTGGAGTTGCTAAGGAGGGGAAGTGAAGTAAGATTTGTAAACAGAAAAACGGCACAGGGATGGCTGTGGACCACCCTTCATTGGGGATGTGATGACGGTATGAGTGTAAGGGTCTTTTCGCGGCTTGAACAGGCCGTGCGGCTCAGCGGACAATGTTCCACCGTCTGGATGGATGTGTTGCCGAACCTGCCGGCAGTGTTGCGGTCGGTTGGCTGCGGCTGGTAGTCGTGCGGATAGGGTGCCCCCGCCTGCCCCCTGCACTGGGTGTGGCCTACGTTTTGAGCAAAGAGGCTGATGCGAAAGTGTTGGGCGAGACTTCTGGAACAGGTGAGCGCCAGGTGCCTTCCTCTGGGCCACCAGCACCTGCCATGATCAGGGGTGGTGATGAGATCTACGCCCTTGCGTTCTAATTGGATCAAACATACACCGGGAATAAAGCCAACACTAGTTTTTATTTTACTCCTATCAGTTGAGTCTAGTTTCCCTGGTAAAGGCCAATTCGATTATAGAAATGAGAACCTGCTGTTTGTTCTAACTTTGGAAATAGAATATTAGTTTTTAGCCAGACAGAAATAGATAGAAATAACATAATGATCAAATCTAGCAATTCAACCTCTTTCACACAAGCAAGAATGTGAGTCAACCAACAAAGGTTAAGAAAGAAATATTGATTGGCTCTGCTCTCATGGTGGACTCGAAGCTGCAGGGCTCAGACAGGTAATGTTAATAGAGGAAGCTAGAGAGGGGCTGAGACTCAGCAAAGGTGGGAAATGATCTTCCAGGATCTCATCTTGGCTGGAAATCCCATTGGACGCTCTGCTGACTCCCTGACCGCCTCCTTCAAGGAGAAAAGAATATTGAAGAGTAATCCCATATTTTTTAAGTGCTGTTTCGAGAGGAACCCATGCATGTCCTCTTTCCTTCCTTGCATAGCCTGGATTCATTTCATCATACCATCACCCTTGTCTGCTACAGCCTCCATTCTCTCCCTGGCTGGGGAAATCCAATTCTAAGCTGTGTCTGAATAGCTCAAAATGCCTGGAGGAAAAACACACACACAGGGCTTGGCTGGGCCTGGACCGGGTGCCCTGTTAGGGCCTTATTCTGCTGGTGGGACAAAGACAGAGTTTGCTCACTGGCCCTCTTGACTGAACATCTGAAGATTTAATCAGACCATTTAAATGCCTAACACTTGGCCTTACTAGAGTTCCCTGATGGCGCTTCATAGATAGATAGTCACAGTAGAAGCAGCTTCTTTGGGAAACTACTTTCAAATAAAAAAAATAGGGTTTACTTGAAAGTTATAACATCAAATAAGTGATTATGCTAATATTTTAAAGATATTCAGTTTAAACATGTTGAATATGCATGCAGTATTCTGCCTATGGCATTCTTTTTTCTTTTTCTCTCTTTTTTAATCCTCACTCTTAGGACAGTTTTATTTTCATTGCTTTTAGAGAGAAAGGGAGGGATAGAGGAAGGGAGAGAGAAACAGGGAGAGAAGCATCAACATGTGAGAGAGAAACATTGATTGGTTGCCTCCCCGATGTGCCCCGCTGGGGATTGCGTGTGCCTGGACCAGGATCACGTGCTCTGGGACCGGAAATCAAGCCCATAACCCTTTGGTTATGGGACTAAGCTCCTACCAATTGAGCCACACAACATTATATTTTCTTAGTAAACTCTTTCTAGGTGGTTAAAAAAATTAACTGAGTCTAGGTTATTTTCCTAATCAGTTGAGTTCATTTGTTCATTTACCCAGTATTTGTTGACTGCATTATGAACATGGTAAACATAGGCTTGTTTATGCGTTGCAAGCTTTGTCTCATGTCTAATACTTTGGGCAGTTCAGGATGGGTCAGCGTAGATTCTGGTTAAAGTCAGAAGGATGATGAAGATTGTTTCAGGAAAAGGGATCAGGTGATCCAAATACATATGAAATGCTTATGCACAGAACAACATTCCCGCTGTCCTTGGAACATGTTAAGGACACCTGGTTTTACCGTATATTGAATTGGGTAGGGCAAAGCTGGACATCCAGATTGTGACAATGACACACACTGGGACAGTTCCTCAGATAAATGAAAGATGTGTCTTCTTATCCATAGTATGTCTGTTTGTTTATGAATGAGCTATTGATGAAGACATGTGAACACAGTGTGACGGGCCCTTCGGGGCGTGGCCCAGGGGTAAATATCAGAGGGCTGGGGCGGTTAGGCTGCCTACATTTCTTTAATTGACAGACTCTTAGAGGAGTTTTAGGTTTTCAGAAAAATGAAACAGAAAGTATGGAGAGTTTCCACATACTCCTCCCCTGCAATAATTTCCTCTGTTTATCATGTCTTGCACTGGTGTGGTACATTTGTTACAATTAATGAATCAATACGTATATGTTATTTTTAGCTAAAGCCCATGTTTTATCTTTTGGATTTAGTCTGCAACATACAATTCTATGTGTTTTGCCAATGCAGGATGGCTCCACATTTTGTCCAGCATATGGGCTAAATAACATAAGACTTGAGTAGAATGAGCAGGTGAGAAATCAATAAAATTAAAAAATCAATTTGTGCAATAAAATGATTTAAATTATGTAGATTGGTGCTGTCTTATTTAATAGGTTCTTACTTCTACTGTGATGTACTTATAAAAGTAGATTTATTAGTTAATGTTCACTTGTTATACTTGGATAGTTGGATTTATTTAAATAAATGAATAAAGCTGATTATAAAACACTTTGGAAATATTTGCTAATAAGGAGACTATTGCCCTTACATTTAGTCAAAGATCTAACAACACAAAGAAAATCATGTCATTCTTTCAAATCGGCTAATTCCTGGGTGTTCAGACATTTAAGGCACAATTGGCCTACCGTTGGGGGTATGGCTGGCGCTGGGGAGCAGGAAAGGCAGACTTGCTGTAAGTTCTCTACTATGAGAGGTGTTAAGTCAGGTTATTATCCTTGAAAGTGGGAGAGATTAGGGGAAAAAGTACCCATGTTTGCATAAGAACTAGGTGAGGAAAGTTGTTCTCTGGAGAGAATCTTACACATCAGAAGGAAGTAGAGATCCCTAGTGTAGCTTCTGAGCCCAAGTCTCAGTCCTTCCACATCACCTGCCGCCCATGGGTCTCAGCTTGGACCCAGGGCAGGCACGGGGCCCAGTTCGTGTTGAAGAGGCCTTTCCCACTGACGGGTGGCTGTGGTTGTGCAGAAGGTTTTTCTTGAGTTAAACCTGAACTTTTCCTCTAAATAACTTCTGCCTGCGGGCCCTAGTTTTGCCCTTTGGTGTTGGAAAGAACGCAGCTGTTGTGCTCCCTCTGACAGTGCCCCTGCTGGGTTAACCTGTAGTCTAGGCTCAAATTAAAAAAAATCTTGCTGTTACATCATTTTAGGATTCTCACAACCTTGCTTACACTCCTGGAAATGACCCTTGCCTATTAAAATAGCTATTTTTTCTTTCTTTAATGTTATTATTTGTGATAGGAACACTTAGCATAAGTGTTCACTATCTGCCCTGTTACCAACATTTTAAGGCTGCAGCACAGCTACTGTGGGTCCCCAGGACATGCTCCCCTCATACAGCTGAATGGCTGTGTCCTTTGACGCATGTGTTCTGTTTCCCTCCCCAGTCCCTGGCAACAACCATTCTGCCCTCTGCGTCTCTGACTTTGACTACAATAGATTCCTCCTATCAGTGAGATCATGTAGTATTTGTCCTTCTGGGTCTGGCTTATTTCACTTAGCATAATGTCCTCAGGCTCATTCACTTCCCAAATGGCTTGATTTCCTTTTTTTTTTTTTTTTTTTGAGGTGGAATAATGGTCCATTATATGTATATACCACATTTTCTTTATTTGCTCACTGATGGACATTTAGACAATAAAAGCAAAACAGACAAGTGGGACTGCATCAAACTGAAAGCTTCTGCACAGCAAAGGAAATGATCAGTGAAAAGAAAAGGCAACCTATGGAATGGAAGAAAATATTTGCAAACCATACATATGATAAGGGGTTAGTATCCAAAAGAGAAAGGAACTCTTTTACTTCAATAGCAAATAAACAAAATGATTATAAAATGAGCAAAGGAGTTAAGTAGACATTTAGACCTTTCCCCAAAGAAGACATACAGATGCCCAACAGGTACATAGTGCTCAACATCACTAATGATTGGGGAAATGCAACTTAAAACCACAATAAAATAACTCTTAAGATTGTGAGTTCTACAATAAAGCATACATAGATATTAGATGTAGCTTTACTATCAGTTTTTGTGTTTCTATTTCTGAATGCTTAACTTTTACCTGTAAAATGAAGGATTTGCCTTGAATAATTTCTAAGGTCCTTTGCAACTTTTAGAAGTTAATTTTATTCAGGGTGTGTGTGTTCACGTGCGTGTTACAGACATGCCATCTTACTGACTTCTTGAACTTGCAGTTGATGCAGAGTCCCAGGTAAGTTTTCACGTGAACTGCTAAGCTGCATCTTAAGCAACTGCATGACTTTACATTCATGCTTATTATGCTCTCTCTCATTTGTTTCTCTTTGCTGCTGAAGCCCATGTGGATGATTTGAGTGTTAATTCCATATTTGTTGGATTAGTTAGCCCACCAAGATCTGTGTCATCTATACATTTTATCAGCACGATTTTTACATATTCATTTAATGTTGATAAAAGTTCAGTAGAGAGAGCGAACACAGAATCTCGTTCCTGGCCCTTTCTCTGCAGTTCAACATTGTTCTATTCAACAATCTTTGAGTAGTCCTGCCTTACCACTACAATGCATCTATCTAATTGATATTGTTATCCAACCTACATTTTCTAAATTGTCCAAAAAAGATATCATGAGTGAACTGTCAAATACCTTGCAAAACTATCACATTCTGTGTCTTCAGTGTTACCACGGATGTATGAGATTACCAATGCTGCCCGAGAAGGAAGGGGTTTTGATTGACCTGACTTAAAGTGTACTTGTATTGTCTACTAAAAGTCAATTCATTCTTTCCCTTTCTCCTTCTCCTCTTTTCTCTTCTCTTTCCTCTCCTCCACCCTTCCTAAAGCTCATAAGCAATCTATTTAATAATCCATTCTGGAATTTTTTGGAAAGGAATGTCAAATTTTCCAGTCACTATTTTCTGGGAACCCTTTGTTCTCTGTCCTTGGAAAGCAGAACATGTGTTTGTGTCTCACTCATGGGCAAAAAAGGTCAGTCCTTGGACACCTTGTTCATGTAGAGCTTAGAGACTGAAGACACAGAAAGGTACGTCCTGGGTAAGAAAGTGACTTTGAAGGGGACTGGGCATTGTCAGTGTAGTCACAAAATGCTTCTTTCCTCTGTGATCTCTTCATGCCTCTTTAATAGAGTCATTAATAAATGATGCATAATACGTTAATTAATATAGAGATATCTTCATTAATAAGTGAGCATTTATGTACTGAATGCAATGTACCCAAACGCCTAGTTTATCTCTACTCATGGCACTAAGAACAGAGTACAGGGCCTCCCCCACCCCCACACTAACAAGGCAGCGAGGAGAACCACTCATGGGGTTCCTCTGTTCCCAAACAGCTTGGACTCCACAAGCCTGTCTGAAAACCCACTCGGCGCAGAGCCACTAAGGGACACACCTGTAACCGCAGGTGCTCTTCCACTAAGCACGACTGTAGTATCAGTCCTTACAGCTTAGGAAGCTGTGGCTTCTTGCTGACGGACAGGCACCTTTCCTCAAAAGAGGCTGTTTCACCTCTAATAAAACACTGTTTGGAAAGTCTGGTGGTTAGTTTTATGCGTCAGCTTGGCTAGCCTATGATGCCCAGCTGTTTCGTCAAACAGCCGGCCACGCGGTGCTGTAAATGGTGCTTTGAAGATGGGATTTACACTTACCATATTTTGCCGTGTCTAATGTGCGCCCATGTTTTTGGCCCAAACTTTCCAGAAAAAAATCTCTTAACTTTTTAATTTGATATTTTATTCATTTATATTTAGAAACAAAACCAGTTATCGTATTCCAGGATATTATTTTGCACACAGGTATCATTATTGCTTTCTAGAGTTACACTTTTAAAGCATAAACATAAATAAAAGAATTAAAAATATTTACCATATTTTGCTGGGTATAATGCACTCCTGTGTATACTGCACACCCATGTTTTTGGCCCAAACTTTCAGGAAAAAATCTTTTAACTTTTAATTACATTTTTTTATTCATTTATATTTAGACACTTGTTTTTTGTATTATGAAGGAATTTTTAGCACTTATTTTTGAACATATTATGGTACAAGAAATTTTATGTAACAACTAATTACAAAGCACAAGAACAGATACAAGGTATTTCAGGTATTACTCATGTATAATGTGCATCCTTATTTTTACCCTTAGAAAATTTGGGCAGAAAAGTACATGTTATACATGGCAAAATATGGTAGTTGGCTTTACTTAAAGGATATTATTCTCAATAATGTAGGTGGACCACATCCAATCAGGCCATAAAAACAAACAAGCAAGCAAGCAACCCCCACCCCAGGTTTCCCAGGGAAGAAGGAATCCACTTGAGGACTGTCACATAGCAGCCCTGCCCGAGGTCTCAGCCTGCCTGCCTGCCCTACAGGGTTAAGACTCCACTTATACTTCAATTTTGCCTCAATTTCCAGTCCACTGGCGCGCCCTGCGGATTTCAGACTTACCAGCCCTCGCAATCAAGTGAGCCAATTCTCTGAAACAAAACTCTCCCTCGGTGCACGTGTGGATGAATAGATATGGAGGCCTATCCTATGGGTTCTGCTTCTTTGGAGAACGCTGACTGACACAGGAAGGGAACTTCCCACCTCACGATGTTCACGTGTGACATGTGGGGCTGTCTGTGGTTCTGGCTGTCACTGGCCACTCACTCCGATGCTGTGCAGGTTCTCACGGGCAGGGACCTGCCATCCGTGACTTCCAGCAAGCTCAGGCTCGTAGCAGACGCTTCATAAATATCGGACGGAAAGTTGAATACAATGTAAAGAGCAGCGAGACCTTCCTCGTACTGCTGACTTCTCTTCTAGCCACGTTCGCTGCGATGACGGAAAACGCGTTTCCTCTGCAGTGCGCACATGCACTCTTCCTCTGGCGGACCGCTGCAGCCTGGGAGCTATGGGGAAGCAGCGCAGGGGCTTAAGCTGGTGCTCCTGCTGCTCTGCTCCGTGTCACGTGTGGTTCTTCATCATTTCCTCCGCCAGGCCCCTGGGTTGGGATTAGCGAGGAAGTCACTCTCGTTGGATCCAAAGGCGCCTTACAACACCCCTGGCCTTCACTCCCCTCCACCCCTGCCCAAGACTTTACCTCCCAGATGTTGCCAATGGCTGATCTTTTAACTTAGAGATAAAACTAAACTATTTTAGTGACTGTCACTCAAGTTGCAAAGTCTAGGCTGAGAAACAAGCACTGAAACTGAGAATTCCAAGCTGTCTGGATTCTGATTAAATCTTTCAACCAGAGAGTAAATTTGTGTTTGAAATGAGTGATTACTGAGAAGAATGGGGGACTGCAAATGAAATGTCATTTACCTGGTCCGTTTCAGATACTACTGAAGAGATGTCATCCATGAGAAAGGACAAGAAAGCTGCTAGAAGACCAAGGTCAGCGCATGTAAGAAGGAACTGTTTGGATTATGGAAGTGCAGCTGCTGTGGAAGACACTGTGGAGGTGTCTCAAAGAACTAAAGGAGAACTACCATGGGACTCAGCAATTCCACTTCTGGGTATTTATTTGAAGAAAACAAAAACACTAATTTGAAAAGATATATACACCCCTATGTTTATTGCAGCGTTATTTACAATAGCCAAGATATGGAAGCAACTTAGGTATCCATTGATAGATGGGTGGATAAAGACGTGAGATACATATGTAGTGGAATCTTACACAGCAATTAAAAAAGACATGAAATTGGATCATTTGCAGTGACATGGATGGGTCTAGAGGACATTATGCTAAATGAAATAAGTAAGCAGGATAAGTATAAAGTTTAGCATCATTTGAGGCCACTTCCCTACTGCGGAAAACCATGCACATTTCTGCAGTTAACTGGAAAGCAAGCTGGGGAAAGATGGTTTTTCTCTCTTAATTATATCCAGTGCCAGCCACTGGCAAGTGAATGCTTTATATCATCTCATTTAATCTTCTAAGGGTCCATCAAAGTAGGTGTTCTTGCTCCATTTTTAAGATAAAGGGTGGAAGTTCAGAATATTTACATACACTTGCCCAATATTGTAGATTTTAAGTAACAGATTCAAGAGAAGAATAAAGGTTCACGTAACTCCAAAGTGTATGGTTTTCTCGTCTATGCTTCATTGTAGGAAAAGAAACTTATTTTCTAAAAATAAGTCATATTAAGTAGTGTAAATGTAAAGCGTAGCATAGTTTGAGGCCATTCCCCTGCTGTGAGAAACCATGCACATTTCTGCAGTAACTGGAAAGCAAGCTGGGGAAAATAGTCTCCCCACCCCCTTAATTATATCAAACAAATGATCTTACAATTACATAAGAAGTTGCCCATTACGGTCTAGCCAGTGGCTTGGCTTCTTGTCCAAACCTCACAGCAAAAAAATACGCAGACTTTCTGGAACCACATATTAAAATCTCTGCAGTTGAATCAGCCTTTCTTCTTCCCCTGTAACCTAAACTCAATACTATTCAGCATATTGGAGAACTCCAGGGATGAGATCTTTAGAGCCCAATGTCAAGAGGTGAATACCTGATAATCATCACCTTGGTTTCACACTCACAAAAAGGGGCTTTGTCCTAATCTATTCTCAGGCATGTAGGGCAGTCTTGCAGTGAGGTGCCCTGTTTTACAGCCTTGTGAATACAGATCGATCCAAAATTTGGCATAAGTATGAAGGAGTGGGATGATGTTCTTGTGCAAGCTGGCTCTGAAGAAAATTCCTAATCAGATATGCCAGAAATGGGGAGTGATTCTGACATCGCTCAAATAAGCATAGAGTCTCCAAGGTGATTATTTTGAGTGACATCTACTCAATGTAATGCCTCATTTGAGGCATTACATTGAGTAGATGTGATAGAGCTGCTATAGAGCAGCCAGAGGACCAAAGATGGAGTCAGAAAGCATCCACGTGCATCCCCCATCACTGAGAGGCCCTCTTTGCAGCTTGGTGCTGCCGTAGAGGCCGTGTAAGTCACCCGACCTTCCTGAGCTTCTTTCTTCACTAGGGGATGCTGTGGATGGAATAACGCTTCCCAAAATTGTGTGCTAATCAAGTGCGCCTGGCAATATGAAAACCCTCAAGAGAGTGAAGCAGTAGAATAGAATGTGAGAACTCATGCGTAGTTAACCTTTAAATTTAATATGACAATTTGAAACCAAGGCCTTCAAATTCTCAGGAAATATCAGCGATGTTAATAATTAGCCCCGGTCAGAAATTCCAGAATTCCCCGTGTGTATGAGGTGCAGTTTCTGTTGTGCTGGGTTTGCTATGGAAAGCCACAAGTAGAATGCACTCGTTCCATTTTACAGGTCCCAGAAGAGCGGTGCACACTGCTGGCTTTTGAATCCTAGAAACTAGATCTCAGCAATTTCCATCGACTTACTTTATCCTTGCCGGGAGTTAACGAGATCAGAAAGAAACTGAATAAACATACTAAAAACCCGGGGCTTTGTAAACCCTAATGGTATTTTAGAGTTCCAGAGGTAAAATCATATTTAGCGTGTGTAGGACTGAGTCAGGTAGGAGAAGGACAATAGGGTGTCCATTCTATCTGGGGGCTCAGATATCTCCCTGGGGAGGGAGTCTAGCTGGAGGCAGGACTGAGCCACGGATAGAAGGCAGACGTGAGAACCGAAGACTCAACCCCTTCCTAGGCCTAGTTCTTCCACAGTAACTACTTTGAGTTTCTTGTTACTAATATTGTAGCAGGGGTGTCCAACCTTTTGGCGTCTCTGGGCCACACTGGAAGAAGAAGAGTTGTCTTGGGCCACACATTAAATACACAAACACTAATGAAAACTGATGAGTCCCCCGCCCCCCAAAAATGTTTTAAGTAAATTTACGATTTTGTGTCGGGCCACATTTGTAGCCATCCTGGGCTGCAAGCGGCCGGCAGGCCGCGGGTTGGACACCCCTGCAGAGTACACAGTCTGTAGAGTGTAACCACGAGGTGTTAGAATATCCTCGCTGCCCCTTAGTGCACATACACAGCTGTGCTAGATTGGTCAAGTTACCTAACCTCTGTTTGCCTTGGGTTCCTCATCGGTAAAGCGGGGAAAATAATAGAACACATTTCTTAATACATGTAAAACACTTGATAGAAGTGAGGGGCTGTAAAACTCAGTCTTTAAAAGCACAGATTTTAAAGTTTGTCTGGGTTCAAATCTCAGCGCCACCATTTTATGTGCTCATTCAATCTTCTAAAAACTGGGTCTTGAGAGCACCAACCTCACAGATTTATGGTGAGGATGAAATGTGTCAACGCAGGTACGGCTCCATGCACGGGGCTGCCGCCGTGGTGAGTGCTGTGTAAATGTCCGCCGCTCTGTTGTTAGTTGTTTCCTTGAAAAGCTTTGAATACTATTTGTGTGAATATAAAAATAACGATTTTAAAATTTCTAGCATTACTAACTTTTGTTTTTCTGGTTCTATTAAGTATAAATACCATATAATAATATTGGGATTTTCTTTACCTAATATTTTGGCAATGTCACCTGTGACATTTTCTCTCTCTTTTTTGAAGATTAAAGATTGCCATACCTTTTACCAACTCTTTATTAAGATTATTTTATCCCTTGATTTACTTAAACCAATGTTATTTAATCTCTATGTATCTGTTCCCTTTCTCCTATTGAATGCAAAAGTCAGTGATTTTTAAAGCCTCATACAGAACAGATTCACATATATTGGGAGAACGGTGAATGAACTGAATGCTTGTTTGGGACAATTTTGGAGTCTGTGTCTTCTCCCCTTTCCTCACGGCTCTCGTTTGAATGCTTCTGCCGTCCGCTTATTCATTCAGCATGTACTGAGCAGACTTGCCAGGCACCATGATAGGTGGGTGGTTGAAAATCATGATTCTGACACTCGAATGGTGTTTTACAGTCTACAGATCGTTTTCACATAAATTAATTCACTGCTTGGAGGCGCTCACTTCATTACATCCTAGTTCTTCCTCCCTTTTAATGTTCTATTTCTCTGAGTCTTCCTCATTCCTTTGTCAAATCTTTGCCGTGCACAATACTGAGTAAGGGCATTGGGCTCAGCTGAGCTCGGAAGCTGACTGGAAGAGAATGGAGTAGGTGGAGGAGGAGAAACCAATCAGGGGAGAACGTAGGTCCTGAGATGTTTTCAGCACCCCATGCTTTAGCATGAAAGTCCAAGCCCTGTCTCTTATTAAGAAAGTACAAAGAGATGACCACCAATGTGTCCATCACTAGGAACTGATTGAGACTAGACACAGGGCCAGTGGTTTCCCGGATCCTCCCCTCTCCTCCGATAATTAGCATATTTAACAAACTGAAGAAACTAAGGCATTTTTTTGTCCTCCTAAACAAACACTCAGGTACTTAAATCCCAGCATAAAGTCCCCAGTTATATACACTGTAGTTCTTGAATTTCATGACACCAACCAGCAGGCAAAAAATAGAACATACAAAATTAACCAGAAAATTATTCTTTCAGTCTCTGTCACCTATTTCGTTCATTGTTATGCTTCTCATGCACACCCCAGACGCCTATAGGGAGACACCAACGGCTCCTGCAGTAGGCTAGCTTATGGTGGGAGGATGTTATGCCAAGTGGCCGAGAAGGAAGGTTGGGGCTAGGCAAGCGGTATCTCTCACACTTGAACTTGTACTGAGCTCTTCAAGGGTGCTTTGAAGATTCACAGGATACCAGCAGATGATATACTAAATAAACTTCTGGAGTGAGATGTGCCAAGCTCATTTCTAACCCAGACCCCCTTGACCTGCTTTGCTCTCTGTGGGGAATGCTCTTCCTTCAGAACTTCCCATGGCTCTCTCTTTCTCATTATTCTGCTCAATGTCACATGTCACTTTCATGGAGAGGCCTTCCCAGCCAGTCTACCTACAAAGCAGTGTCTCCACACTCAGTCCCTCTATGTCATTTCACAATTTTATATGCTTCATTGCATCTCTCTCTACTCAAAGTGAACATACTTATCTATATATTCATTATCTGTCTCCCTCACAAGTCTCTAAGCTCCCGAAGGGCAGAGATTATTTTTTAACACAAAGCCTGGGACATAGTAATAGACCTGTAATAAATATTGGTAGAATGGATGAGTAAGCAACAGATATTTCCCAAAATCCTATTATATGCCAGTTCTGTCTAGGCACTGGGGTGTACAGTAGTCCCCCCACCTACCCTGCTACGCATGGCAGATTTGTTCCAAGACCTCCAATGGATGCCTGAAACCGAACTCTACATACTCAAATACTGCTTTTTCTTAGTATACATAATACAGTTTAACTTATAAATGAGGCACAGTAAGAGATTAGCAGCAACAACAACCAACAATAAAATAGAACGATGATAACAATACACTGTAATGAAAGTTATGTGAATGTGGTCTCTCTCAAAAACGTCTTATTCCACTCTACTTGCCCTTCTTCTTTCGATGGTGTGAGATGTTGAAATGCCCTATTAAATGGAGAATTTTCCCCTTTGCACTAAAAGAAACAACACTTTATGATTTCTCTTTGGCATGTCCCGATTGCCCGCATGCCTCCTCTCACACTTTGGGGCCATTATTAAGTAAAGAACATGTTCCGTGAACCCCAGCACCGCGGTGTCTCCACAGCCTGGTAGCTGAGATGGCCGCTAAGTGATGCACAGGTGGGAGCGAACACCGAGCGATTATTCTGGCTGGACAAAGGGATGACTCATGTCTGGGTGGGATGGAGTGGGAAGGTTCCGGATTTCATCTCACTCAGAATGGCTCACAATCTAAAACGTGTGAATTGTTTATTTCTGGAATGTTCCATGCAATATTTTCAAACTGAAACCATGGACAGCCAAATGGTATAGATAAGGGGGGCTACTGTGGTAACAAAGCAAAAAGACCCACATCTCTGAATTGTTGGAGTTTATATTGGAACGCATAAAGCAGAGAAGGGGAAGCTGGGTTGTGCCACATTAAATAGGGTGATTGAGGGTGAGTCTTGCTGCAGAGACCGGAACAAGGTGAAGAAGAGGGGCAAGGGGAAGTTAGTCTTTTAGCAAAGGGGACAGGAAGTGCAAAGGCCCTGAGAAAAGTGGGGGGATAATGTGGCTGAAACCAGGGAGCTCCTGAGAAAGTGGGAGAGGGTGGGTCTAAGAGATGCTGGTGGGGCAGCACCCAGCACGCCGCCCTGTGCGCCCCTGACAGGGCTTGGGCTTTCACTCTGCTCTCAGCTGGGAAGCCCTCCAGGAGCAGTGGGCAGAGCGAGACGATCTGACTTAGGTTTTAATAGGACCCCTCTTTTTTTTAATATTTTATTTATTTATTTTAGAGAGAGGAGAAGGGAGGGAGACAGAGAGGGAGAGAAACAGCAATGTGTGGTTGCCTCTCACATGGCCCTCATGGGGACCTGGCCTGCAACCCAGGCATGTGCCCTGACGGGAAATCGAACCGGGACCCTTTGGTTCCCAGCCCGCGCTCAATCCACTGAGCTACACCAGCCAGGGCAGGACCCCTCTTTTTGTTCTGGTGATACAAAAAAGAAAAAAGAAAAAAACTGTAGGAGGCAAAGGTGGAAGCAGTTAGGAGACTGATGCACAAATCCAGGCAAGAGATGATAGGAGGCTTGGGCCAGGGCGGTGGCAGGCGGTGCTGGAGCATGTTAATGGTTTGGAACTATTCTGCAGGCAGAACTGACAGAAGTTGCTGATACAATGAGCAAACCAACACTATAAAAATATGTGCAGAATTGATACGAAGAAGGCTTTTTCTGGATTTATAAAAAGAGACTGGTTTTGCCAAGCCTGTGACACTGATACAGCAAATAGTAGCACAACCGCCTAGAAATTCGGCATTGGACTTCAGAAATTTTGTGCCATCTATTATTGCAAAGAGCAAATGAAAACGAGTGGTCAAATATATTCAGTATCCAAATCTGCACTGGCAATTAAGCGAGCTGGGTTGGGATGTGATCTTATTTCGGCACACTGACATGAATGAGATCATTGTTCTGCAGCCATAAACATTTCGAAGTAAAAATGACACTTATCCGTGAGGAGACTGTAAAGCCCATTGGGCAGTTACACAAAAGGAGAAACATTATCATCAAGAACCTGAATGCCTGGTCTGATTTATCCGTACTGAACCTCTGAACTGATCTGGTAACTGCTCAGACTTCTGACCCTTTGCCTACCAGGTTACAGTGAAAGCTGCCTTGGAGCTTGTTCAGCCTTGCATTCTTCACTGCCTGGGAGATAGCAGGTACACAGCAAATATTCCTTGACCGGATGGTTTCTTAACATCCTCCACTACCCTCTTCTGTGCCCACTTTCTGTGACGCTCAGGAATATTTATTTGCCAAAGTCAGAGATCAGATAATCACTCACAAATAAGAGATTTCATAGTGTGTTGCGCATTAGGCAGGCATGTGGAAGGAGCAATCCCAGGGCTCCACCTGCCTGAGAAGTCAGGGAAGGCTTCCTAGGGGAGGAGGAGTTCTCTGGGCTGCCACGTGACAGGTGAATGCGAATGTGGAAGTAGCAGATGCGATTTAGGAGAGGGACTTCAAACGTAAGGTTCTGAAACTAGAGGGAACCTGGAAAGGACTGAACAGGATGAATGACCGGGGCGCACAGGATAGCGGGGGGAAGGGGGGGGCGCCTGGACCTTTAGGAGGATAAACACACAGGGACTGAAAGGTGGGTTTTGTAAATTACGTTAGACCCACAAACGCTGGAGTTTTATGGCGTGATTCACTTCACCCAGGGCTGAGGGGAACCCGAAGACGAAGCGTGCCCTTCGGTCTCACTATACTCCCGCTGCCTGGGGTAAGAGGCCACGTGGGCCGCTGACAAGGGGAACCACTACGAAGTCACTCCTTTATCTCGCTTAAGTTCCCTATTGCCATTTCAGTTTATTTCCTCCAATTTTGAGGTCTCCCAACCACTGAGCTTGCCTCTTTACTCATTCAGTAAACTATTGGAGAGCGTACTATGGCAGGATCCCGAGGTTAGCTTTCTGTTTCTAGGGGCTTTTCGTGGCTACTCGTCAATACGAATGAAAGGTGGCTGCCTCTGGGCTGGGGCGGCCCTATCGTCTCTCCAGACGTTTTGTCTCTCTCTAGAACTTGCAGCAACACAACTACCTAGGGCAGCGCCTCAATTCCAGTGTTTAATGCCGCCAGTTCCCACTTCCACCACCCTCACCCCTCACCAGGCGCGGAAACCCGGAAAGTTTACGTTCTCCTTTCAGAGTCCCCGGGGATCAGGTGGGGTTAGGAGGGAAAGGGGGTGTAGTGGCAACCCGTCCAAATATGGCTGTCCCAGGCTCTGCCCACTTTGGAAGAGAAAGAAAGTTGGGCTGGAGTAGGAAGGGGCAGGAGCGCCGGGCGAGGACCGGGTGAAAGCGGGTAGTAGGGGCGCCCTTGGAGTGCGCGATCTGGGTGGAGCCAGCGGCGGGGCGCGGCGTCAGCTTTTAAGATGCAAATCGATGCCCCGCTCCCCCGTCCCCCTCCCGCCCAGGGAGCGAGGCTCCGCCGCTCTGCAGCCGCCCACGCCTCCTGCGCGCCGCGGCGCCCTAGCGGGCGGCTCTACTTAAGCGGCGCGCGGGCCGCGACCCGGCACTCGCCTGGAGCGCGCGGGCGAAGCGGGCGGAGCGCAACGGGACTCTCCGGGAGCACAGCGGCGCGCTCGCACCGCTCCGCTCCTGGGCCTCCTGGAGGCGGCTGCGGCCGGGTCGCAGGGCTGAGCGAGCGTCCGGGAAAGGCAATAGCAGCCCCGGTGTGCGGCCCCGCTCCCTGTCGCTACCCCAGCTCGGCCACCCCTTCACCATGGCTCTGGCGGACAGCACCCGTGGATTACCCAACGGGGGAGGCGGGGGCGGTAGCGGCTCCTCGTCCTCCTCCGCGGAGCCGCCGCTCTTCCCCGATATCGTGGAGCTGAACGTGGGGGGCCAGGTGTATGTGACTCGGCGCTGCACGGTGGTGTCCGTGCCCGAGTCGCTGCTCTGGCGCATGTTCACGCAGCAACAGCCGCAGGAGCTGGCCCGGGACAGCAAAGGCCGCTTCTTTCTTGACCGAGACGGCTTCCTCTTCCGTTATATCCTGGATTACCTGCGAGACTTGCAGCTGGTGTTGCCCGACTACTTCCCCGAGCGCAGCCGGCTACAGCGTGAGGCCGAGTACTTCGAGCTGCCCGAACTCGTGCGCCGCCTCGGGGAGCCCCAGCAGCCTGGCCCGGGGCCACCGCCGCACCCCAGGCGCGGGGTGCAAAAAGAGGGCTCGCTGGGAGACGAGCTGCTGTCGCTCGGCTACGCGGAGCCGGAGCAGCAGGAGGGCGCCTCCGCCGGAGCGCCGTCGCCCACGCTGGAGCTGGCGAGCCGCAGCCCGTCCGGGGGCGCAGCGGGTCCGCTGCTCACGCCGTCCCAGTCGTTGGACGGGAGCCGACGCTCGGGCTACATCACCATCGGCTACCGCGGCTCCTACACTATTGGGCGGGACGCTCAGGCGGACGCCAAGTTCCGGCGAGTGGCGCGCATCACCGTGTGCGGCAAGACATCGCTGGCCAAGGAAGTGTTCGGGGACACCCTGAATGAGAGCCGGGACCCCGACCGGCCTCCGGAGCGCTACACCTCGCGCTATTACCTCAAGTTCAACTTCCTGGAGCAGGCCTTCGACAAGCTGTCCGAGTCGGGCTTCCACATGGTGGCGTGCAGTTCCACCGGCACCTGCGCCTTCGCCAGCGCCGACCAGAGCGAGGACAAGATCTGGACCAGCTACACCGAGTACGTCTTCTGCAGGGAGTGAGCTCCCCAGACCCCCTCTCGACTCCAGCGCTCCCATTCCCCTTTCTTCCTGCCCCGGAGAGGATTATAGATCTCCCCTTACACCCCACACCCTCTTATTCCCCTGGCCCCCACCTCCAATAGCTATGCTGGTCCCCCTTGTCCCCACTTGAGAACTTGGAGCCGGAAATCCTTTCGGCTTTTTCTTTTGTCGTCTTTGGACCCCACTAACCGAGAGGGCCCGGATGTACCCCGTCCACCCCATGCTTCCTCTGCCCCTCCCTCTCCCGAATTATCCTTCAGTCTGGAGCTAGTGGGGCAGTGTGGCACCAAGTCACCAAGTACCTGGGAATGATTGAATTGTTCAGAACCTGATTGGACCCTGTCCAGTGCATGGAAGATTTCCTTGAAATCTTTTCAAGCACTTAGGACTCATTCGAGTTTAAAGAGAACAGAATTGATAACGCTGGGAGTAGTGCTTTTGGCCCTCTTGAGAAGTAGAGTTTTAGAAGGCTCGATGGAAGACTCGACCTGGAATTGGGATCCCATGGGGGCAGTTCAGTGACTATAAATGAATAAAGTTTGGAAAAGTTACAGGTAGAGGTAGGAGAAGAATCTAGTGCTGGCACAATGAAGGATCATATCTTCTCCATGCAGAAATAAAGGTCTTCGCCTGTGGCTGAAACTTGTAGAAAGTTACCTCCCGCCTGAGGAGGCACCCTTGCTCCTCTGCTCACTGCCAGAAGCCCTCGGTTGGACTGGTTGACTTGGCAGCAGTTGGCAGGCAAGAGGGAGAAAGCGCCCTGCCGCTGACAGGGGCAGGACAACCCAACTCACCAAGGTTTTCGGGGAGGGCAGCCAGCAGTGACCGAATGGAGCTGGGTACAATGCACGTCGTGGGGATTCGGAAAGCCCAAGTATTCTTGCAGTGAATAGCAGTAGGACCTTAGCTCTTAAGGCTTGGGGGGTGGGTGGGAGGGAGGAAGGAAGGCAGAGGGGGTGGGAAGGGAGGAACAGACATGCTCATTTATTATTTGAAAGTTGGAAGTTTGTACCATCCCTTTGAGTACATGCACATTAAAAAAATAGTACACAAAAAACACGTAAAGCATTTTATAAAGATTAATAGCATCTACTCTTTACTGGCAGTTTATTGAGCTGTTTTGAGTCCTAAACTTAGAAGTTGCTAATACTTATATAACCTAACCAAAGAGTTACCCAGTAGGGTTTTAGTTTTTGAACTTTATTTTCTTGTTGATTATAAATCCTGAATTAAAAATCTACTTACTTGAGCAAAATATGTTTGATTTTGGTTACTTAGGCTTAAGATATCTTATTAAAACATCCTCATTTTCAACAAGCCCAGTCCATGTTGATCTCTGGTCTCTGGGCAAATCTGAAAACCAGAAAATGCCACTTCTTTCATGCAGAGTATTTGAAGTTAAGGTGGAATCTGTTTGAGTGACATAGCTGCAGAGAAGTAGAAGCACCAAGGGCTGCCCATCTGTAGAGAGCTGAAAAACGGAGTCTTTCAAAATGAAGACAAGTAGTTAAAAGTGAGTTGAGCAACACAGTGGTGTTTAGGTTGATGCAACAGAAGCAGAAGGAGACCTGGTTGCCTTACACCTTCTCTCTTACACAGAATAAATTCCCGCTGCACATCCTGTCTACCCTGGAAGGGACAGGAAGTGAGTCCTTATCTTTCATGCTGTGAGGCTTCTTTGAATATTCTGTGACGACGGAATATTTTTTCATTTGTTTCAGCATTTTTCTCTGGAGTATGTTTTTAAAGATTTTGTAAGAATGTGTTTTCAGTGTTTAAATTAGCACTATTTTTCCTTCTTTTTAAAAATGAATCTTGTACTGTATCTTGCTATGTCCATAACATGTTAAGAATTTGAACAGTTTTGTTCTCAGACTCATGTGATCCAATCTGTATATACCATATACAAACATTTTACATGAATCATTTAGTTTTTTAATTCACTCACTAACGCTGTGTGATTTCCCATATTTGCCCCCACTAACTTGCATCAGATAGTGTTTATACTAAAGTTTTTGATGAGTTTCTTATCATATTTTTGATGAGTTTCTTATATCCTTATCTATGGGGAAATTGGTTTAGGAAAAAATACATAAATTACAACACTGAGTTTGCTCCATACTTTTTTTTTTGGCTTTGATATTAGTTGTATACTAATAATATGTTGATTAACTGTCTATTTAAATCAAGGTACCTGTATGTTTAATCCACTACTTTTTTTAGAAAAAGATGTGAGGTCTTTAACTGTAGTTGCATTTTTACAAAAGTAAAGTTAGTTTTACATACCAAGATGGTAATCCTACGGGAAGTGGAAGTGAAAATCCAGGAAGTCGTGTTTGCTTTAGTGTGGAGTGCGCCCTCAGACTAGGTAGTGCACAAGAACTTATCTCTGTTTCAAGCCTGAAATGATTTGGGAATGTTGCTCCCTGGCCAGAAGAGAATGTCACAGAGACTTCTCCGCCCACATGGTGCTCTGCTAGGTTGCTCAATAAAAATCCCTTAATTGAGAGCATCTTAGAGGGACAGGTCAAAGCCGCCGACATGTGGCAAGACTCCGAGGTTCCGATTTTCCTTGTAAAATCGGCACAACTCCAGGAGTAATGAGAAACTGCTAAAGTTTTGTCTCTGCCACGGAAGTCATAAATTTCATCTTGTAAAACTTTGAGTTGAGCTATTTCATACACATTTTATACTCGCCCCTGTCCTCGCTGCCCTGCAGCGCTCCCCTGACCCTTTCATTATCTGGAAGACTTTAGAGACAGAAAAGCAATGCCTTTTTCTGGGGACGACTGTCCCCTATAAAGTTAGAAGTAGGTTCTGGAAAACAGCTTACTTTTAGCCCGAAGTAAAGGCCGGGAGGGGAGACTCATTGTACATTGGGTAGAGAGTGTAGCCAAGGCAAAGTGACTTGTGGGACTCTTCCCCTTCCTGTGCTTTGGGCCAGAGAAGGACCTCTGGTGGTCTTCAGGGTAGGGTGCAGTGTTTGCTGTCACTTCCGAGCTTGGATGGGATGTTGGGGATATTTGAACAAACCCTGTGAAGACCCCATTCAAGTAACTTGGGAGAATGTCACGGATTATTCAGATTAATTGTGACTGCATTAACCTGAGTCAGTGGAGCATGCATTTACATATGTAATGGCTCTAATTACCATCTGATTCGTAAATACAACTGATTGACAGTAGATTTTAATAACATTGATTTTTTTTTAATTTAAAAAAAAACGATTATTGACGGTGGTGGTTAAAAAGACAGGTACCATGTGTATGCTTTTGTGCCAAGCATTTTGTCATGTTGTCTGTTTTTTAATACATGTAGACTATGAACCCCATTCTAATTTTTCAAATTATATGTTGTGGAAAATATTCCTTGAAGGTGTGAGACTTAAAAATGTTTTCTCCTTCAGTACTGTTTTTATTCTTGTGTTTCTTATTTGACTTTCTGCATTGATAGCAAAGTGATAACTTATAATACAAGCCAAATCTGTCTTCTCTTTCAATCCAGAACCATATATGCGGGGGCTGTTGCTTCTCTGAGGAAATGCGTAATCTGTGAATTCTCAGACAAAATGGGCAACAGGGAGTGCTCATAACATAGTCCAATTTTTATTGGAGTTTTGTATGGAATGTTATTATTACATTGAAGCCATGTAAGGTAAACCTTTGATAATTTCTTACTTTTTAAATTATGGTAAATTCAAATCTAATATTCAAACATTTTTGTATTCCACGTGAAAAAGGCCAAATTATAGTGCAGGTATTTAGAAAGTATTGACTGGAGGGGCTGAATTCGTTAAGAATTTCTTTTATAGTCTAAGTCATAAATGCTTTTTCTCAATTGACTTAAATTTCTAAAATAGTAAACTGAATGTTTGGATTATAACCCTACCAGAGTAAATCCTTTGGAGTTTTGGTTTTTTGGTTTTTTTTTCCTCCTTTATTATAACCTGTTTAAAAACTGAATTAGTTTTCTTAGATGACCAAATCTGTCTCTTGAGAAATAAGTAAAACAGCCTTGTGTTGCCGGGGACTATAGCACCTGGAACAGGGTTTCCTAGAGCCAGAAACAATTTATGTTGAAGTGAACTTTTCTTTGCCACAAGTTTGGATAATAACAATCTAAAAGTATTCACATTTGCAGATTTAGATTTTCTACTGGGGCCCTTGAAATTTGGAAGAAATTCAACCAGACTTTCTGCATTAGAGTATAATCTTTCATGGTAGGAAAATGGACCAGTTTGACCAAGAATTCTTGTCACCTTATACATTTTGTGATTTTTTTTCCCCTAACCCAAGTTTTTAATTTTAAATGTATTTTGACATATGTGAACTTTAATTGTAATGTAAATTATTATACAACTGTCTTTGTGACTTTATAGGCAGCCAGATTTTGCTATTACTATTGAATACAAATGATGATAATTCATTTATGACCACACAAACAGTATTTGTGACATTTAATGACAAAGGGTTAAAACATTCATCATGGATGTTAATTTTGAAGATGTCAACTATGTGTTATTTAAAAATTTCCAGGCATCCGAAAAACTCTTAGCTGCTAAACAATGTAGGATTCCCACAGAGCTCTCTGGAATTGTGAGGTAGTTGGAAATGTCTTTCATATCATTGGGCCTTTTCTCAAAATAGAAGAAGAAAGGAAACAAAATTAATTATAAAATCATCAGGCTTTTCTAATGAGACAGAAAGCCAAGAAAAAAAAAGCCCTCTATATTTTAAAAAAGGCCCTGGTGAAGTCTTTTTCGACATGCCCAAACTTTAAATGAGAATTTCTTCAACCATCTGAATGCTCTAGAGATTCTTGTTCTCCCTGCTCACAACCAGTTGTACAGCAGGAATACTCGATGCCGTTTTCCTCCCAGTGTGTGAAGTAATGAATCATTGATTATGTGACTTGTTATGTATTCTATTAAACACTAAAGAATAAAACATTCACTCCTTTAATTGTTCCTCTTGGCTCCTGGGTATGGATTGGCTTCAACACTGGTCTGATTTCATCGAAGGGGTTCTCCGACTGCTGGGAGTGCACCCCGAATTGTGAGGCTACTGATAAGCATTGTGCCATCAGAACTGTCTGATTGGCCAGCTGGGCCAGCAGTGAGCAGGCTGTCTCCTCACAGCTTGCCGTCCAGAACGCCTGTCGTCAAGGGGGTTCGGTACTCAATGTGGAGGAAAAGGTTTTCACAAACATCTTCTGTGACCTCAGTCTTTGCAGCATAGGTGAAGTATTTTGAACTTCGAACATGGCATGTAGGTAGATACGAGATATGACCTCTTAAAGTTTGTAGGGAAAAGGAAATAGAAGTTGTGGGAGAGGCCGTTATTAAAATTACAGTTTATGAAGGTAAAATTCTAAAGAAGGTTGTGGGAGGACCTACATTCTGAATATGGGGGCTCTTTCCTGAATCGTCTCTGGTCAGTAATGTCCCTCCTCTCGAAAGAAAGCACAGCGCGTCCAGACTGAGAAATCACAGGAGCTGGAGCCGCCAGCACCAGCCTGGGCCTGCTGGGCTCCAGCCCAGGAAGCTGTGAGTCAGGCGGGAGAGTGAGCCAGCTTGTACCCTTCCTGTTTGCTCTCCCCTGTGCTTCCTCTAGATAGCTTTTGTTTTAAAAGGGTACATGTTATGAGTATAAATAGACATACACAATTTAATTTTTGAATAGGGTGAGAATTTAAGCAATACAAGGCTGTCTAATAAAAAGTAAATCTTCCTTCACTAATCCCTTTTTTTGCCCAGGGATAACCAACCATTGGTATATCCTTATAAAGCATGTATATATGCAAATGTATATACTCCTTGCCTTTTTTCTACCCAGTGGGAATTTTTCCTGTTCCATGCCTTGCTTTTTTCTTTTAACCACCTATCCTGGATCTCTTGGAATGCATGTGATGAGGGCAGTCTGCTCCACAATATGCACTTTGGCACGTGGGTTATTTTGAACTGAAGGTAATTGAGACCCAACAGATGTAAGGAGAGCTTTTTACCTCTCTCTTAACTGCCTAACAGAATTTAGATAGGGCACCTGTACTAGGAAGAAAGCCATTAGCAGAAAGAACTTTTTTCCTCCTGTTAACCTGTCTTACATCAATTTAATTATTAGATCAGCTAAAGAACCTGTGAGGGAAGAGGGGACATGTTTCCCGCCCCCTATACATTTATGAACACGTAGTAATCATCAACGTCATTTTATCTGATGGCCACATGATATTCTGCATGACATGCCCTTTCTAGATATGCTGTGATTTGTCTTACCAGTCCTTTCTTGATAGATGTTCAAGTTGCCAGGTATTTTGGTTCTAATCCAAAGAGTGCTGTACTGAATATCTTTTTACACATATGCTAATATATCTGAGTCTTTTTTTTTTTTTTTTTTTGTATAAAGTGATGCCAAGAGAGAAATCACCTTGAGGTAATTTTTTCTTTGGGGCTATGGAAACATTAGGATTCATTGGCAGCTGTGTACTGGGCCGACTGCAAATTGGGAATGGGGAATGATGGCGGTATGAAGTAACTCTAGAGCTATTTTAGGTATACAAGTGTGAAGTCTCATAAAGCTTTAGTGTTGAGGACGAGTCCCCCTCTCTTTTTCCTATTTCTTAAGGTCCTCCTCTTTCCATTTTCATTCTAGGTTTCTTAAAAATTAATTATGGCCAGCACTTGGTTTTTAGGAACACAGTATATGAAGAGGTGTCCTAATGTATCCTGTATTTCTTAATGAGGCACATCTTGGGGGGTTAGAGATGGAAAGCTTTAGGGTAAATATGGGGCACCTGGGCACCTTTCTGGAAAAACTAATTGAGATTTGTGCATGCGAGGAGGGGAATTACAGTTATGCGCTTGTTAATGACTGGGATATGTTCTGCGACATGCATCATTAGGTGATTTTGTCATTGTGCAAACATCATAGAGCACACCGACACAAACCTGGTGGTATGGCCTACTACACCTAGACTATATGGTATAGCCTATTGCTCCTGTGCTACAAAACCTGTGTAATGCATCACTATAGTAGGCAATTGTAACACAGTGGTATTTGTGTATCTAAAAACATAGAAAAGGGTATTTTGGGGGCTTCTGGTCAAGATAGTGGCATAGGTAAGTGCGATACTTGCATCCTTCCTCAACCACATCAAAATTACAACTAAACTACAGAACAACCATCATTCAGAACTGCCTGAAATCTAGCTTCTTACTTTATATTCTCCAACTAAAAATATAAAGAAGAAGCCCCATCAAGATTGGTAGGAGGGGTGGAGATGCAGAACAGGCTGGTCCCACACCCACATGCGGTGGCTAAAAATTGGGATTTGGAGGGATACTTCAGATGCAGAGGTCCCCATGAGGAGTGAGGGGTCCCAGGCCCACACCAGGCTGCCCAGCCCAGGGTTCCAGTGCCAGGAAGAGAAGTCCCCATAACTTCTGGCTGTGAAAACCCGTAGAGATTTGAGGCTGAGGGAGAGGGAGGACTCCTGGAATCCCAGGCATTCCTCTTAAATGGCCCCCACACAGTATTACTCAGACTCATTCCCTCTGAGCTGCAGTGCTGGGGCAGCAGCTTGAAAGGCACCAGAGACATACAGGGAGGAACTGAGGTTCCTGGCATCAGGGCAAGAGCTGGAGGGGCAGTTTTCTCCTAGACAGAAGTGCTGGCAGAAGCTATTGTTCCTTTTCTGAGCCCTTACCCCACAGAGCTGGCAGGTGGGAACCATGTCTGAGATTCCATCAACCCAGTCTACCCTATTTTGCCAGCCCTGGTGATTCCCTGAGACCCTGTCCCACCAACTTGCAGGCCCAACCAAACTGATTACAATGGGTTTTCCTTATGAATAGCCTATCTTGGCTCATGCTTCAGACTTTCCTAAATATCTCTCAAATAAGAAGCATCAGACCTCAGTGTGCCCCATACCTGTTGCTAAATGGCTCCAGGCCTGGCACTAGCAGCAGTCAGCCTTGGTTCATAGCTTGGCCTCTCCTGGGCATCTCCAAACCCAGCACAAGTAGCAGCCATATGCAGATCACTTTGTAGCTCATGCCAGGTAGGCCCAGGCAGAACATAGGCAGTTGCTGACCTTGGCTTACACCTCCTTGGGAAGGCCCAGAACCAATTTACCAGGTGAACAGTTTCAGACAATGTCAAAGCACCATCCAACTAACTCCACAAGCAACAGGCAACAGGCGCAAGGGGTGGACTGAATGGGGAGCAGCGCCCAGCTGAAGTAAGTCCTGCTCTGTGGGGTGGGCCCCTGCATAGCTAATCCTCTATGGTGGTTGCAGCCAATTTTTGCAGCTGATGGGCCTTGGGGGTAAATCCTTCCTATTGACATGCCAAGAGCAATCAAGACTCAACTACAACAGAAGAGTGTACACAGCCAACACGGCGGGGGGGCGGGGGTGGTGGTGAACCTGGAGTACCCAGCTCCGGTGAATGGGGAGGCTGTGCAGCTGGATCCTACAGAACACCTACTACATTAGGCCACTCTACCAAGCTTGGGAGACATGGAAGCTCTACCTAATATATAGAAACAAACACAGGGAGGCTGCCAAAATGAGGAGTCAAAGATATATGTCTCAAATGACAGACAAAACTCTAGAAAAAGAACTAAACAAAATGGAGACAAGCAATCTCCTAGATGCAGAATTCAAAACACTAGTTAGAAGGGTACTCATTGAACTTAAGGGAAGAGTAAATGAACTTAGAGAGAACTTCAACAGCCTAAAAAAGGACATGGAAACCATAAAAAAAAGTAAAAAATGAAGGATACACTAAATGAAGTGAAGAATAATTTATAGGGAATCAATAGTAGAGTAGGTGAAGCCAAAAATCAGAATGGTGGTTTGGAATATAAGGAAGAAAAAACAATCAGAACAGGAAAAAAAAAATCCTCAAAATAAGGATAATGTAAGGAGACTCTGGAACAACTTCAAGCATTCCAACATTTGCATTATGGGGGTGTAGGAGGAAGAAGAGAGAGAGTAAGTAATTGTAAAACTTCTTTAAAAAATGATGACAAGAACTTATTCTAACCTGGTGAAGAAAATAGACATACAAGTATAGGAAGCACAGAGAGTTCCAAACAAGATGAACTCAAAGAGGCCCACTTCAATTGTAATTAAAATGCCCAAGGTTAAAGGCAAAGTGAATCTTAAAAGCAGTTAGAAAAAAGCAATTAGTTAGCTACAAGAGAACTCCCATAAGACTGTCAGCTGATTTCTCAACAGAAACTTTGTAGGCCAGAAGGGATTGGCAAGGAATATTCAAAGTGCTGAAAAACGAAGACCTACAACCAAGATTACTTTACCTACCAAAATTATCATTTAGAATTGAAGGATATATAAAGTGCACCCCAGATAAGAAAAGTTTAAAGGAGTTGATTACCACCAAACCAGTATTACATGAAATGTTAAAGGGTCTTCTTTGAGAA
>PVJI01007962.1:0-74368 GCA_004026765.1 Micronycteris hirsuta
GAAAGACGACTGCTTAATTAGTAGATACGTCTTGAAGAGCCTCTGATCATTAAAGGCTGAAGTAGTTTAACTGGCTCAGAGTACAGAACGCATTGTCTGCTTCTATATGACTTACAGTTCGGTTGAAGAAACAAAAAATGAAAACAGCTGTAATAAGAAATCAACTTAAGTATACTAATTATTATTCACTTGTTATATGGCATGAGAACATACAAAACATAAAATGATACTGCAGAAAACCAAATTAGTAAAATAGAGTACAGGATTAAGATAATTATACAGAGTGAAAAAGAAGAAAGTTGATTTTCTAGAGCACAGCTTTGAGAATATGTTCTTTATCTATGACCTAAATGTCACAAAGAGGGACCCCCTCCAAAACTGGAATTCCCTTCTGGAGCGTCAGTCCCTTGCAGTACAGGTGCGCGTTCTAGGAGCCCCTCTGTAGCAGTGGACCAGCTGGCATGGTTGTGAAAGCCTGCGTTCAGCTTCAGTGAAATGCTTTGAAGACTCCACGTATTTACCCATTGCATAATGGGTGATTTAGAAACACACCTACCCACACTGCACTGAGTGTTCAGCAGTTATTGACCAAAAATGGCATGACCCCATGCTTCACCCTCCTTAGTCACACAATCTTGCCCATAGCGACTGTTTTTTGTTTCCCGGATGAAAAAAGTGCTCAAAAGGAAATGTTTTGCTGATGTGGAAGAGGTGAAACCAAAAAAATTGCAAGAGCACTAAGAGGCATCAACATCAATGAGTTCAAAAACTGCTTTGAATAGTAGAAAAAAAAGGTCTCAACAGGTGTATTGCATCAAATTGAGAGTATTTTGAAGGTGACTGAAGTTTAAACATGTGAGAGTAAATACACAATTTTTTATAAATAAATAGTTTTTGGGGGCCTCCCTTGTACATTAACCTCGACATTTTTTATTGTTTAGTTTCTTTAAAATTTGCATATTAATTTTCTGATTTGAATTATTAATTCTAGAAAGAAGAATAAATATGATTGCTCGTTACTTAAAAACTGAAAACGACTTATTCTGGAGCCCCCTTCTGGTATAATTGAACATCATTATCAAAATCCAGTGTCAATGATGTATGTTATTATCTTTGTCATTTATCATACTGAAGACTTTGTAGAAGGCTCAGGAGGAATGCAGAGAGAAATTCAGCTACGTAGTATTTCCTGAACTGCAAAATGAAGATTTTCCTTAACTCATTGTCTTTTGTTTGGTCTATTTTCTAAGTGCATGGCAATCACTGCATCGTCACCATGAATTGACCAATTGGCAAACCAGTTATTTTCCAGGAAATCACAGTTTACTTTCTATTGTTATCTCATAGGAATTTTGCTTATATATCAACACACGTCATAAGAGATTAAATAAGATGTAATAAACAATGTTATTTTCAAACATTAGGTAAAACATTTTCCCCGGTTCTTTTCCTATATTTTTTATTTTCATTAAAAAAGTTCATTAAAAGTTGTTTTACATAATTTCCCTATGAAAGGAAAATATCATAATAGACTAATGGCAATTTCATATATTTCAGAAAAATCTGTTTAGTTTTGACAGTTAATAGTTATTAATAACCATGATCTGGTTAACATTATATTTTTCTTGAGACTTTCCAATGGAATCTGCAATATATTTTTATTGATATATTAATAACAACTCCCTTATGCCACGGCAGGCTGGTCAGTTGGTTGGAGTGTCCTCCCGTAGAGGGCACATACCTATGTTGCTGGTTCCATCTTGGGTCAGGGCGTGCACAGCAAGCAACCGATCGAAGTTTCCCCAACCCCTTCTCTCTCCCTTCGTTTCTCTCTCTAAAAATCAATTCTCAGGTGAGAATTAAAAAATTTTAATTATTAAACATAATTATAATGCTGTTATTTAAATGAAATACTGTGTTCTTAGTAAATTCATGAAATGAAGTATTAAGGAGTAAAGGAGCAAGTTATAACTTACTGAAACTAGGCAAAGAGTGTAAGGATTATTTTGTATATTTTTCAAGTTTTCCAAAAGTTGGAACTTATTATAAATAACTGTCCAAATAAAATTAAGTGCATGCTTGAGAAACTAAAAATTCTTCGCAATTGAGTTATAGGCATCTCAGTTTAGATTACTTTTTAAATTATGTGCATTTCCTGAATTTTAAAGAAGGATGGGGCAGATTTATTTACATGAAATTTAAGCAAAATTTATCTGGTTCAATAAGTTTATGCATTACATTTTTCATATATATGTAAGGTTATAATAATTAAAAGGTGAAGCAAAATGAGGCATACTAAGATAGACAGTAAATATCTTAAAGCAGGCAAAAAATTAAAAACAGACCCCAAAATGATTTACAGAAAAAACAATTATAAATATTTTATTTAAAAAAAATCAAAGGAAATATGGACTAAATATATGAAGAATTAGTGAATGTAAAAAAAATTAAAATCTAATCTATATTTTTAAAAATCCTCATCCAAGGTTATGTTTATTAATTTTAAAGAGAGAGCAAGGGGTGGAGGTAAAGAGAGAGAGTGAGAGAGAGAGAGAAAGAGAGAGATACACACACACTATGAGAGAGAAACATCAATCCATTGCCCCTGTTGCTTCTGCACCAGGGATCAAAGCAGTGACCTTTTGGTGAATGGGACAGCACTCAAACCAGCTGAGCCCCCTGGCCAGGGCTAATCTATACTTTTAAAATATCTGAAATTAAGAAGTCATGGAGTGTGGTTGATAGCAAAATACAGAGTTATTCGTTCATCTGAAAGAATGCAGAAGAGAAAATTATGAAGAAAAATGGAAGAGATGGACAGAAAAATTGAAAGAAAGAAAAAGTGAAGAAATAAGCATAAGAAAGCAATGGAATAAAGAAACTAATTTAAGTCTAAATAGGATCCAAGATTGAAAGGAGAGTGAGATTGAGGCATAAGCAATAAAGATAACGTTTAATTAATTTTCAGAAGTGAAGAAAGACTAATGTATAGAATTAGAATGCTTGGGCTGCTCCTTAAAGAAAAAAAATACAAAGAAAGTCACACATAGATATAGAGTAATCAAAGTTCCTAAAACCAAAAATGACGATAAAATCTTTAAAGTAGCAAGAACAAAAAGAAACGATATTTTTACAAAAACATTAAGTCTTGGCTCACTTTCCAACAACCTATAGATGTAAAAAGTCAAAGAAAAGACCTTTCAAATGTTGAAAGAAAAATATAAGCTAAAATTATTATCAGAAATAAATATAAAATAGGAAAGTGAATTATTTACTTTTCTTATATAAATGTTAAAATATAAAATCCTGAGAGTCAAAGTTCTAGCATTCCCTCTTAAGCCAGAGGAAAAAAAAAAACTGAAGAGAGGTAGAAGGAAAAAATAAATACAAGTACAGAAACAAATAAAAACAGTGGAAAAGCTTAAACAATATATTTAACAAACCACAGTTGATTCCTTGAAAAATTACTAAATGATGAAAGATGTTAAAACTAATCAAGAAAGAGCAGATAATAAACTAGACATGAAAGGTATACCATTGGTACAATAATAGGTCAATAGAAAAATGGAACATAATAGAGAATCTAGAAACAGAACTATACATTACTTTTGATAGTCAAAGTATACCTACTGTACTGGAGTATAGAGTATTTACTGTCTAAAAGTATGCTTAGTCCAGATCATTAGGTGTTCCAATGGCATGCCAACTTTTAAGTGATTGCCTTTTCAACAAATAGGACATCAGTGTTTCACATTTATTGAGGTACGATTATTTGTTGGTCATTTGGTAAGACAATACCTATCTCCTAAAAGGTAAGATTCTGCAGATCACACCTTTATACACAAAAATAAGTATACAAGCTAGCAAGAATATAATTATTAAAAATTGAAGTACCTTCTTGAGCCAGTAACCTCATTTCATAAATCTCATCAATGAACATAGGTGGGAGCCAAGCCAGGAGAAATGTCTTGCTTACCCGGATAGCAAAACCAGACTAAGGTACACACACACACACACACACACACACACACACACGGATACTACAGACCAATATCCCTGATGAATATTGATGTAAAAGTCTTAATCAAAATACTAGAAAATCAAATTCAAAGGCACACTTAAATATTATACATCATAATCAAGATGGATCTATATCTGGAATACAAGGATTTTCAATATATGAAAATCAATCATTGTAATACATCACATTAACAAAAAGGGCAAAAACCATATGACCATCTCATAGAGAAAAGACACTTGACAAAATCCATATTTTGTCCAGTATTTTAAAATGAAAACATTTAACACAGTAGGAGTAGAAGTAGAAGGAAACTACTTCAACGTAATAAAAAACATATATGAAAACCCCACAACTGATATCATACTTAATGCAAAAAGACTAAACTATTTTCCTCTAAAATGAAAAATGAGGCAATGATGCCAGCTCTTTCCACTATAGTTCAACATAATATTGGATGTTCTGGTCAGACCAATAAGATAAAAATATAAAAATTAAAAAGAAATCAAGGACATACAATATAGAAAAGAAGAATTAAAATTATCTATGTCCACAGATGACATGATCATATATGTAGAAAACCATAAAACTTCTACACAAAATCACCAAAAAAAAAAGTTAGAACTGATAAGCAAATTCAGCACAGTTGATTTTGTTGGTGACATGTGAGCCTTTCACCAGGGACATCCTCACCCCATTTCATAGATTTTCTGCTGATGTTAATTGAGGATTCTCCAATTTCTTTGGGCTATGGCGGGCAATTTGATGCAAATATTTTTTGCAGGGTTTCATTTAATGCCTTCTAGTGTCATCAAATACTATCCTAAAAGCCCCAAATATTACCCTCATATAATTTACAATGATAATTTTCCAAACTTCATTTCTGATTTTGGAGAAAATGCTGAATCATAATAGTTTTTTTAAAACTCTCTGAAGAGAACTTTGGAGTATTACCAGAAAAGGTTCTTGGGGATTACTGTCTATTTGGAAAAAAAAATGAGCAAAAAGATTTCCTGGCTATTTATTATTCCTTTCTTTGTGAGCCTGTACTTTATAGACAGGCATAGAACTTAAAGTGGTTTATTTAATATTCCAAATCATGGGCTACCCCCAAAGCATTGCTACTGTCAATACACATATTAGCTCTCTTAATTCCAGATGCTCAGCACGCTGGGTGAATGAGATGAGTTTTGCCATCTCAACAAAGGTCTCTGTGTGGCAAGGAGCCACATTCTAGGGGAAAATTCGGATTTGTTATGTTGTTGAATGCTTCCTGATGTTTTCCTAGTTCTGTCAGAGAGTGTGGTCATTCAAAAGATAAGCTTTTCTAGGGGAGGGGTTTTAATACATGTCCTTGGAATAGGGATCCTTGTCAGAAAGATACAAGGGAAGTTGTGAGTTTCTCCTTCTTTTGGTAGTAAAGGAGAATTGGATAGAAATGTTTGAGGAAGAAAGGGACTGAGAATTTGCCTCCTAGTTATAAATCATTTCCTAGGGGACTTATCTCTTTTAATATTAAAATACGAATTTGGAATTTTAATATTCTTTCTGAGCTAAAATAGCAGGTAGATAGTTGTACTCATTCTTAGAGCTCACCTCATATTTAGAACATATCAAAAGATCATTTGCATATTTGAGTAGGACCAGAATTTCAGGGAAATCTAAAAATCTACTAAATTTCCTTAAAGTCCTGGCTAAAGATTTATGAAAAGTAGGACAGTGCTGGAGTAAACTCTGGGGACATAACTGTTCCAATATATTGTTGTAATGTCTGGGAAAAGAAAGGTAGGTAGATATTCACTGTCTTCTGTAAAGGGATACTAGTGTAAAAGTTACAGGCTGGGCATGGGGCGTCTCTGTGTGTTGTTAGAAACTGAATGGAACATTTTATATAAAAATGACAGGTATTTAAGGTTCATATTCCATGCCTATAACTACTGAAAATTTGTAGAGTTGTCATTTAATATTTAGACAAATTTCTCCATGATTTTTAAAGGATAAAATAGAAAATAGGGCCCTTGATTCCCACTCAGAGCACCTTCATTGATCGGCAGCCTAATTTTATTACTTCTTCATTTTCTCAGTGAACCAAGATGACTGTTTACATAACATTGTATTCTTGCTATTTTTGCAGGTGTATTTTTCAAGAGGCTCGTCCTGGTATCTAATGACTGGACAAGAGCAGCCAGGAGTTTTGTTTGTAAGGCCATCAGCATCAGTTTTCCTGGGCTTTGCTCTGCTCTTATTTGAAGAGCTCTCTCAAAATGCTGAAAAAGGAGTTGGAGACCTGACAGTAGGACTATTTCCAAGTCCAGATTTTGTTGCATTTTAAATTCTAATTTTCTGACTTAAGGCTGGCCACGAAACATGGAGAGAAAGATCAAGCACGTCTGTTTCAAAATTTACACCCGATCACTGCATAAAAGGGTTGACCTATTCCTGAAGACTTCTACAGATTCATCTTCTATTTGCTTGCAGGGCTGTCTTAAATTATAAACTATTTTCACAAGAAAAATATTGGAGAGAGGCTCCAAAGATATTGTCTAGCATTTTCTGCTTTGAAACCACCCTTGTTCCCTATATAAATGGGCTTCTTAAATCAATCTTAGCTTCTTCCTTAGGGAGCTCCTCTGCCCTTGGATCCACTATTTACATGTGAGGTTTCTCGATTGTGTTTTTAGAACTATTTTAAATTCTTCTATAAATTCTTGTTTATCCTTCTATGTTTTGGGATATTAACAATAGCTTTCACCTGTTACCAAGAACAGGGCTTAATATACTCTCTAAAGGCATATTCTATTCTAAGTATGGCTCAACTTTAACAAGAAATTCAGTACTGGATATTTTGAGTGGTTGGCATGGTAGATAAATTAGTCAGAGTAATGGAAGTCTGTAGGGCAAGTGAAGGGATAAAACCATTAAGTTCAATTTGTTGTTACAGGAGTATAAAAGAGAGGGTATTTCACATTTTGTATTTGCCTTGTAGACAGTTTTAAAATATATATAATTTTGTTGTCTGAATTTATTTGGAAGCATTTTCATAGCTGTTAAAATGAAGATCATTTGGTTGTTGGGATTTTGCTTGCTTTTCCCTCTCTAAGCTATTTTCAAATAAATATTTTTTAATATTATAAATTTAGGATTGGTAAACATAATATTTAAATGGTCTTGGTGAGCTGTCTAGTTTTTGAAAAGTAAGCAGTTTCCTTAACTGTGAAATTCTTAAGTGTGCAATTTATTGCCAAATTGGGCTACTGTTGCCTAGATGAGCAAACTATTTGCCTGGATAAATTGGTTTTCAAGAATTTGCTGAAGCAAATTGTGAAGTTATGTATTGGTTTATGAGCTTATTGTCTGGGAAGGCATTTACTGAAGTAGACTCCTAAGTTAGGTTGATAAAGATCGTCTAGGTTCTAAGTGTCAATACTTGAATTATGATAAAATATATGGACTCAATTTCACAAAACAGTGTAAAAACTGTTCAGTGGTTAAAATAGGATTTTGGTAACACTGATCGTAAATTTATTTCAAATCAAAAGTGAACCCTGCATACTATATGGCCCAGATCTTGGGCAATTAAAGTTTTACAGGAATTTTATCTTATAAAAATATGTACATGCTCTTTGGTGAAGTGTTAAACATTGTCCAAAGAGGAGTCTGACCTTGGCGATCAGCTCCTGGGAGATAATTACTGATGCCTGGGAAATGTCCTGCCTGATGAAAGTTTGTCTAACCTGGGGCCATTGGGACACGTCAGGTAGTCTGACACTGTGATTCGTGGAAGGAGTTCTGGGCCTTGTAGTGTCATTTGGATCACTGGAGGACAGGAAAGTGAGGTCAGCCATATGGGCAGTGGGTCATTTCTATGTGAATGAGCTCCGTGAAAGCATGTCTTTATCGAGCTTCCCTGGTTGTTAAAATTTCCTTCTTATATTCATACACGTTGCTGGGAGAAGAAGACAACTGTAAACTCTGTGTTTGGAAACCTCTAGAATCTGCTCATTGTCTCTTTCCTGGCTGATTTTAATTTGTATCCTTTCACTGTAATAAGCAATAACTGTGAGCTCTGTGAACCCTCCTGGTGAGTTATGAAAGGCAAGAGTGGTCTTGGGAACTCGAATATGCATTGGTGTCAGAAGTGGTGCTGGTCTCATAGACTGTTCCATACTTTCACATACACCCATGTGCGTGATATATACATACATTTATACACACGCATATATATATATATACATGCTTGCCTTTCTCACTTCTAATATATGGCATGAAAATCAAGATTTTTCAGATGTTACATAGTACATTTCTATCGTGCATATATATGAAAATTCAGCTTTTATAATAGTCTTAAACTTTTATTGGAGATTGCATACTCAAAGATTCATTATTTATTCTTTTGAGGTTTTTTAATTTATACTTCTATAATTCAGTCAAATATATACAAAACATTATTTATATAATTGTTCTATCAACATGTCTCCACATAGTTAAAATTCTATGTATTATAGTTTTGTGTCATTTTTTAAAACTTTATTTAAAGATCTTCCTCTCATATCATTGATGTTTCTTATAAAAGGATTTGCATTATCAATTATTTCTTTAATTTAAGGTAAACAACAAACTTGTTTTAATTCAAAGGGAACATTTTTTCTTCAAATAATTTATTTCTGTAAATGCATGCTTTAATTTTTTTCACTAAGAAAACTATATTTACCAATATAATTCCCTTTCTACTTTAGCCACCCAAACACCTTAGAGTCAAATTGAAACCCAAGGTAAAATCTATTTTCAGTCAAATGATTGAAGTTTTAAATATCTTTTTTTTAAGATTTTATTTGTTTATTTTTAGAGAGGAGAAGGGAAGGAGAAAGAACAATGTATGGTTGCCTCTCACATGGCCCTCACTGAGGACCTGGCCTGCAACCCAGGCATGTGCCCTGACTTGGAATCGAACCAGGACCTTCTGGTTCCCAGCCCATGCTCAATCCACTGAGCTACACCAGCTGGGCTAAATATCTTTATTTATTAACATTATCCCACATTTCAGCACAAGGTTTTTGAAACAAATTTTATTTATTCACAGAAAATAATACACCAATTTTCATGTGCCATAATTTCATCCTTCTCATGTGATGAGAACCGACATTACCCTAATATATCAGATCAGTATTGTGAGTGAGGAATCATACAAAAATGAATCTGTGCATTTATTAGGATGGAGAGGCACCTGCTGTCTCCCCTTCCCTCCTAAAGGCATCTCCTTTGAAATTTCTTAAGAAGGACTCTGGATCCTTATGCTTTAGAATGCAAAGAAATTTCTTTGGGGAAAGATAAGACTAGAGACTCCTGAGTTCCATGTCCTCTTTGAAAATATGAACATAGATCTCTGGAGTAATATATCTCTTTAAATTTCTCAATGACTAATCAGTCATAAATAAATTTTGAAGACTTGACTTTTAGCCCTGGTCTCATGATTTAATAAAATTTGCTCAGAGGCACTTTGTTGTACAGAAACATAGAAATATTTTTCTATGCTCCAAATTGATAACATCCAACTCCCTCTGATATTTGATTAGCTTTTCTATTGTTCTGATAAGTGTATGATTTAAGCTTGTAATAGCAAGAGTAAATGTACCTCCAACAAAACATTCTTTATGTGACAAAATGAATTGTCAGTGACCTTCACTGTAAATAAATATTGGCCTCATGTAGTCAAAATGCTTAAAGAATCCAACAAGATACTAATAGATATTGGTGTTTCAGGCATAATTTTCTGCCATTTTATTGGCTTAAAATTTTAATTTTGAGATCATCATAGTTAGACATGCAGCTGTAACACATAATACAGCGAGATCCATTGTGCTCTTTACCTAGGTTCCTTCATGGTACCATCTTGTATAATACAGTTATAGTGCAATATGGACATCAGGGCATTGATGTCAATGTAGGTAACATGCAGAACAATTGCATCACCGCAAGGATCCTTTCTATTATTCTTTAGTAACCACACTCGAATCCCTCCAGAACTCATACCCTCCTTATCTTCTGGCATTTCTGTTATATTGTCTCTGTTTCAAATATTGTTGAAATATTATAATATTGTCATTTCATGAACATTGTACAAGTAGAATCAGATAGTTTTGTAACCCCTGGGAATTCTCTTGAGTCACTTTTCTTTTTATTTAATGAAATTGATTGATGAATTTATTTATTGAGTATAATTCTTGCTGCATATCTCAATAGTTAATTCCTTTTTTCTTGTTGAATAGTGGTCCATTGTGTAGATATACCGTGGTTTGTTTAATCATTCACCCATTGAAAGGTTTTTTTTTTTATGGTTATGACCAAAGCAACTTACACATCTATTTTTATATTTGTGCATGTCTGTGTATTAATATAAGTTTTCATTTCTTTAGAGAAAATGCGTGGGGGAATGCAATTTCTGGGTCTTATAGTATTTGCATGTTTAGTTTCATAAGTAACTCTTTGACTGTTTTCTAGAGTTTTATATGCTCACCAGCCACATTTGAGTGATCTAGTTTCTGTCTTATCCTTGTCAGCACTTGGTGTTGTAAGTGCTTTTTATTTTAGCCATTCTGACCTGTGAGTAGTGATAGTTCATGATTTTAATTTGGATTTTCCTAGTAGCAATGATATTGAACATCTTAGATGCTTATCTGATGTAAAAGGGGGGACTCCCCCAAACAGGAATTTATTTATTAAAAATTGTGTATTTATTCTTACATGTTTAAACTTCAGTCACTTTCAAGGTACTCTCCACTGGATGCAATACACTTATTTGAGACTTTTTTTTTTCACTGCTCAAGACAGTTTTTGAACTCATCGATGTTGAAAACTTTTAGTGCTTCTGCCATTTTTTGTTTCACCTTTGCCACATCAGCACGGCACTTACTTTGAGGATGTTTGTTCATCCAGGGGAAAAAAGTCACTCCGGGCAAGAATGGTTGAATAGAGAGGGTATGGCATGGGGGTCATGCTGTTTTTTTGTCAAAAACTGCTGAACACTCAGTGTGACCAGGGTAGGTGCACTTGTAAACCAACCTTCATGGAATGGGTAAACGCATTAAAAAAGTCTTCAAAAAAAATTCACTGAAGCCAAAGACAGCCTCTCACAACACCACCAGTTGGTACATTGATACAGGTGGGTTCCTAGAACACTCACCTAGCTTGGGAAGCCTGTCCTACAGGGGCCCGCCCTCCAGAAGGCAGTTACAATTTTTTAATAGTCCCCCCTCAATTATTAGCTTCCAAAGATTATTTGGTTCATTATTTTAGAATGTCTTGTGCATTCCTCCCCATACTGTCATTTTTAAACAGAAATATTTTATAAACCTTTTGAGAAAACTTTGACTAGGGTTGCTTTTGTTCTGAGTAAAATGCAGAAAATTGCATTCAATTTGCTAATTTTCTTATATGGCATAATAATAGCTATATTTATAGTCGTTATTCTTCAAAATAAGTTAAACACCAGAGGATTAAATGTTCAGTGACTTCCAAGGTATATCAAGGTACTATACTCTAATCAGGCAACTAAAATATACCCTCCAGCATGTAGAGTACATGAAACTGTTGACCTAGGTTAAAAATAATTTCAGAGGGAATAGCTTCCAATTAAATGCAATTTTTGTCTCAGTGTAGGTGGAATAGGCATTGTAGACGCAATTTTCTTCATTGTGGTAATAAAAGTTATCATTAACAAGTAATCAAGATTTTAAAGCCCCTATGACCTATTTTTCTTTCTTTTTAGATTTTCTGGATTCACTGGGTTTCTAGTTAGGACCTTTTTAGTAACATAGAAACATTGCTAACACTAATATCTATAATGCTAAGCCTGACTGATTTACAAAATCAGCATATTATCAGATATTCAGTAGCAGGGATACTTGTAAGAAAATTATCCAGAGTCAGAGGTACTTTATGAACAATACTGCTCGTACTGTGGTTCTGTAATAGTGACCAGCTGCAGCTACTGAACAATCTCATTTGGATTTTATTACTTCTTATTTTTAACTTTAGAACTAAAGTGCTGAGGCAGCTAAGTAAGCACAGAGGTACTTTTTGAAAACTAATCTCTTGAACAGCAACCTCTGCTATGTCAAATACATTTTTAATGGAAAAAAAAGATAGAAAGTTTCAACACTAACTTAATTTAGAATTTACCATATTTTCTTATGAGATGTAAATTTCCCACCACATGATTATTTGTTTTATTACCTTAGTAGGGTAAATATCATTTGCAGAACTACTGTGCTGCTACGGAATGCTATTTATAGCAAAAAACAACTGCGACTTTAATCATATTGGCACACTTTGTAGCTCCGCTGTAAAGTATTTTTTCTACCTGACACTTACGACAGAGAACCAAATCAAACCAAGCTTTAACGATGACTATTTTTCTCTGAATATATGTAACAGAATAATTACATCAATACCTGAAAATATATTTTCAGAGATTAAAGAAACAATCAATTTGCTATTCAAGAACAAGAAGAAGAACTGTCTAAATTTGATAAGAAACAACGAGAGAAAAAGAATACAATCTCTATCAGTCATATAAATATGTAGTTTATATTTCTTAATACTAATTAACTTTTGAAAGAGGGCACAACTTCAACGTTTTTCTCTAATATAAAGTAAGGAAAAACTAGGATTAACTTTTTAAACATCATCTTAAAGTTATTTTCTTGATTCTTCAGTCTTTACTGAAGATAATCACAATTAGTGCTTAAGCTATTAAATACTAATTCAAATGCCCTGTTATCTTAGTAAATGTTCACTACAAAGGAATCTAGAATCTTTTCTCCATTATTAAGTGTTTGAATGTCACAAGGTATCCTATAGTTGAAATATCCCCCAGTAATTTTTTTCTCTGTTCAAATTGGGTGTGTATATCTGACTCTGTGGATGCTGTCAGCATATAAATAGATGGTAACTCGCCAAACTCAAACGGTATTCTTAACAACTAATGTCATTAATGCTGAGCCTGATGATTAGCTGAAGGATGAAACCTCTGTCAAGTACTGAGTTTTGCTTACTGAGCAATCATTTCACCTAAGCAATCAGATTCAATGGGAGGGACAGACTCTTTTGATCTTATTTTGTACATTATTACAGATATAGCTTTTTTAAAAAAACTGTGGTCACTTTTTTTAAAGGTTTTTATTTTTTATTTTTTACTTTATAGAGAGAGGGGAAGGGAGAGAGAAAGAGAGAGAGAGAAACATCAATGTGTGGTTGCTTCTCACACGTCCCCCACCGGGGACCTGGCCTGCAACCCAGGCATGTGCCCTGACTGGGAATCGAACCGGGACCATTTGGTTCCCAGCCCGCACTCAATCCAGTGAGCTGCACCAGCCAGGACTCAGGGACAACTTTTTAAAGAACATGTTTTGATATCTTCAAGAAGAAATTTTAAGGTTTTATTTTAACCAACTCAAGTATTCTGAATTCTGAAATTAGTGTCACATTATATCAAATATTTAATCATTATCATGCAATATTATAATACATTTATATTAGTTACTAAAATGTTAATGTTAAACCTATACTTGCTATGGGAAATGTGTTTAATTTATAATATGTGCTCTACATGCATAGATACAAATATTTTATATATACTCATGTATAAATAGAAATACTTTACGTCTAAGAGTATGATTTACTTAGCTTTTATTCCATTTTAGTGAATTTAGATATTTTTATTTCTTAGAATGTAATCTAATTTGTACCTAATTATAACTTTGAATTTAATAAATATCAAAAATAGCTTTACATAAGTACATTAAAGAATAAAATGATTGATTATTGCTATTGCTATAATTATTTTTAGTTATTAGTTCCTGAGTATTTGTTTGAAAGACATTCTTACTAAAAGTGTTCAGAAAATGACCATTTTGTAATTAAGCACAAATAAAAATAATATTTGAATGAATATTTCCACTACTTTGTTAAAGTTTTAAACTTTTTATTTTAACTAATTGTAAATCTACGTAATATTGCAAAAAATAGTACAGAGAATTCGAGTGCACCTCTTACCCAGGTATACCACATAATATAAAAACTCTGACACAGCAGAAGGTCAAAGCTACAGAAGTGAACTATGCTGCGTGATTTATGGTATCGAAATGAAAATTTAGACCTGAATATGATTTTGTCTTAGCTACCTTTCAATGTATCTTTTCCATGAAGAAAAGTAATGTTTTCACTCCATCTATTGCTTAAAATGAATATTAAAATAAAACTAAATATGACTCCAGATTAAGAGGTAATATAGTATAGTTGTGACACTATAGTTTCCAGAGGAAAGGTATGGTCTCAACCTTTCACACCTGTTTCTTGCAAAATTCTTAAGGCATCCATAATTCAGAAGCTTCCTGAGACCTAAAGAAATTATTTTATTCATTAGATTCTTTTTGCAGTAAAAGTTTAATGCATTTTCAGCTAGGTTTTTAAATTTTTTACAATTTAATTTAATTTTTAAATTATAGTTAACATACTAGTTTCAGGTGTACAATACAGTGGTGAGACATCTGTATACTTTGCAAGGTGATGAGTTTTAATCATATAAAGAACATAATTTAACCCATAGTTTTGTATGCTAAAATAATTAGAAAATAGGTATTGTTTTAATTTACAGTGTTATTTCATGTATAGTCATTAAAAATATTAACAATTTTAACTACATATTCTATACATTTCTTTGTTTAGCCATCTTTTTAGTAATTATCCTAAAGAAGAAATAATGTTGAAATTATCTACCATAGCATCCCAGACACTTTATGTCTCAAATTTCTACTGCTACTGATATTTCCTATTCCTGCTGGTACCTTTATACTATCAGTTGTGCTTTGCCCCTTAACCTTGAAAACCTTTGCCTCTGTAACGACATTTCCACATTGTACTGCTCCCTTCCCCTCGACTGTAGATTTAAATGTTCGTTATTCTCTTCTCTGATATTGCTTTGGTCATAAAACAAGAAGAGCACTTAACATATTGTACTATATTTAGCTTTATGATCTTCTCTTCTCTGCTAGATAATAGATCTCATTAAGCAAAGACCACTGCAGCATCTTTGCATCAACAGAGCACAGCATAATTGCTGGAATGTGGCAAATATTAAATATAAAGGTGTTGATTCAGTAAGTAAAAAAATAATGGGATATCATAGCTAAGATAAAATGCAAAAATGATTATCATTGTACAGATCTTTAGTAAAAATAGCACATTTTATTATAGTATTTTACCATTACATAATTGTAACTTATTTTATAACTAGAAATGTGTACTTTCTATTCTCCATCTTTTTCTCCCACTCTCTTTCCCTCCAGCACCCACAAGTTTGTTCTCTGTGTCTGTGACTCTGCTTTTATATAGTTTTGTTTATTTGTTTTCTCAGATTTCACATAAGTGAAATAACATGGTATATGTCTTTTGCTGTGCAATTTATTTCACTTACTATGCTCTAGGTCCATTCATGTTCTCACAAAGGCAATATTTAATTCTTCTATTATATATATATAAATATATATCACATATATAAAAATCATATGTGATATTATATATATATATATATCTCACATCTTCCTTATCCATTAATTTATTGATGGACACCTAGGTTGGTTTCATATCTTGGCTATTGTAAATAAATGCTGCAATGATTATAGGGGCAATATCTTTTTGAATTAATGTTTTAATTTTATTCAGATAAATACCCAGAAGTGGAATTGCTACATCTATGGTAGTTTCATTTTAATTTTTTGAGAATTGATACTGTTTTCCATACTGTTTGCACCAATTTATAATCCCACCATATGCTTGAGGGTTCCCATTTCTCTATATCTTTGCCAACAATTGTTATTTGTTGACTTTTGATAATAGTTATTTTGACAAGTGTAAGGTAACATCTCACTATGGTTTAACCTGCATTTGTATGATGATTAATGATGTTCAGTCTTCTTTGTAGAAATTTCTATTCAATTTTTCTGCCTTTTGAAACATACCATTTGGATTTTCTTATATTTGAGTTGTATTAACTCCTTATATATTTTGGATATTAAGCCCATATCAGATATATTACTTAAAATATCTTCTCCCATTCCGGAGGTAGTCTTTTCATTGGTGGTTCCCTTTGCTGTGAAAAAGCTTTTTCACTGTAATATGGTGCTAAATGATTATCTTTGCTTTTGTTTCACTTGCCCAGAGATACATATCCAAAAATATTACTAAAAGTAATGGCAAAGTATTTACTGTCTATATTTTCTCTATGGGTTGTATGGTTTTAGGTCTTACATTTAAGTATTTAATCCATTATGAGTTTATTTTGCATATGACGTAAGAAACTGGTCCAGTTTATTTTTATTATTTTTTGCATGTATCTGTCAAGTTCTCCCAATACCATTTATTAAGGAGAATGTCATCACCACATTGGATATCTTGATTCCTTTGTTGTGGATTAATTAACCAGATAAGTGAGAGTTTATTTCTAGGTGCTCTATTGTATTCCATTGATCTATGTGTCCATTTTTGTTCATGGACCATACTGTTTTGATTACTGTAGTTTTGTAATATAGTTCAAAACCAGAGAGTGTGATAACTCCAATTCTGTTTTTCTTTCTCAAGATTGCTTCGGTGCCCTGGCTGGTGTGGCTCAGTGGGTTGAGCACTGGCCTGAGAATCAAAGGGTCACCGGTTGGATTCCTAGTCAGGACACATGTCAGGTACCCAGTAGGGTCATGCAAGAGGCAACCACACCTTGATGTTTCTCTCCCTGTCTTTCTCCCTCCCTCCCCTCCTCTCTAAAAATAAGTGAATAAAACATTAAAAAATTTTAAAAAAGATTGCTTTACCTATTTGAGATGTTTTGTGGTTTCATATAAATTTTAGAATTGTTTGTTTTAGTTCTGTAAAAAATACCTCTGCCATTTTGATAAGAATGATGTTGAATCTGCAAATTGTTTGGGTGGTATGGACATTTTAATAATTTTAATTGTTCCAATCCATAAGTATGGCATATTCTTCTGTTTATTTCTATCATCTTCAATTTTTCATCAATATTATTAGCTGTAAGTGTAAGGTCTTTCACATCCTTGGTCAAATTAATAAATATATATATTCCTAGGCATTTTATTCTTTTGATGCAACTGAATATGGAATTATTTTTTTATCTTTCCATGATAATGATAATCTGTTATTTTTGTATAGAAGAACAACATATTTCTGCACATTAATTTTGTATCCTGAAAATTTACTGAAAAAATTATTAGTTATCATAGTTTTTTGTTGAGTTATTAAGGTTGTTGATATACTTTAGTATTATGTCATCTGCAAATGTGGGCAGTTTTATTTCTTTCCAATTTGAATACCTTTTGTGTCTTTTGTGTATGTGTGTGACTGCAGTGAGGTCTGTTTAGAAAAAAACCCAACCATTGTTAATATAACGAGAATGGCTTGCGCAACATCCATGTAACCTGGCAGCCAAGGAGAGTGGATTGGACAAGTATGAATAATGACGACTTCACTGTACTAGTCAGTGGGGGCGGTAGATGACATTGAGTGAGTGTGCGTACTGTGTGGCCATTGTATTCAAAATGACTGAGTGAGTAGAGCAATGATCTGCATCAAATTTTGCATTAAGCTTAAACATTCCTCTGTGGAAACTATTCAATGATTCAGAAGGCTGCAGCTATGGGCAGCTGGTAACTGGAAGCTTCATCATGACAACACACTTGCTCATGCATCATATTTCGCAAAGAGAATTTTGGCAAAACTTCAAATCACCCACGTAACTCAGCCCCCTTACACCTCAGATCTAGTGCCCTGCAACTTTTGGCTTTTCCTAAAACTAAGTCACCTTTGAAAAAGAAGAGTTCAGACCATTAGTGAGATTCAGGAAAATACAGCCGAGCTGCTGATGGAGATTGGGAGAACTGTGTGAGGACCCAAGGTGCCTACTTTGAAGGGGAATGAGGCATCATTGTCTATATATATAATGTTTATTGTATTTTGTATCTTCAATTCATTTTTACACGGCTGGATACTTTCTGGACAGACCCTGTATACTAATTAATAGAGGTGAAAGTGGTCATCCTTATCTTATTCCTCATCTTAGTAGAGAAGTTTTCATCTCCCACCCATTCTATGAAGCTGGAGGCAGAAACAAATAATGATGCTCACCGGCACCTCTGATACCAGAGTCCCTGCAGTTTCCCACACACTTGGCATGTTTGGTTAGTAAGGTTCTTTCCTTTTACACGTCATCTAGGTGCCCTGTAAAGCACTGTTTTTTCACTGTTTTCTAGGGCAGATGAGTGTGTATATGGGCCACTAACTGCTGTCCCCCCTTACCAAGGCTTCCTTAAGGTTGGGGCTCCCATAGTTACCACATCTCCACCTCTTCTAACCTGTCTGTATGCGCTCTCTCTCACTCTCTCTCTCATTCGTTGTGCAGAGGATGCTCAATTAGCTCTCAGTTTTTCAGAAGGAACTACTTTATGTATGGGTGTGTGTTGATGTGCTGTCTTCTTTCCACATTGCCATCTTGGTTCTGCACTGAAAATTTTAACTATTAACCAATTCAGTGTTAGCCATAGAGACAGAAGTGTTTAAATGGGAAGGTGACAAAATACTGCATTATGTGGAGGTATTACCTGGAAGAGTAATTTTTTTCCGAACTGTTGAGTAACACTGTATGCAATTAGATAAGACAAATACAGAAATAACAGCAGCAGATCTCTTTATTTCTGTCTGATTAATGAATGAAAATAATGGTGAACATTGTCAGAGTACTTACTATAGTTAGTTCTAATTTTTTTTTGCATGTATCAACCTTTATAATCTTTCCATGCTACGATGAAGATACTATTATTCTTCCTGTTTAAAAGATGCAAAGCTGTGACAGACAGAGGCTACATAACTTGCCAAAGGACTCCAATAGGAAGTTGTAGAGCTTGGCACCCAGGAGCCTTGCTTAAAATTCTGAGACGTTACTTATACATTGCACTACTTCACAGACATGACAAGAGCCGGCTGCAGCGGGAGCAACGTGTGAAAGTAAAGATGACAACAGAGAAACATAAACAATCATATCCTAATCATCCAGGCAAAAATAAGGGTGTGAATTGTTAGATGCAGTATGTGATTTTCTATGGTTTTATCTCTTTGATTTATTTTGAAATTTTCTAAATATTTTGCACTGGTTCCTCATTTTTGCTGTGATCCTCATTTTTTTCCTCAAACATATTCTCTTTCTCACTCTGAGAAAATAAGGCCAATGAGTGGACACAGAACATTATCTCTTGGTTGTAAAGAGTTGGCTGGTATAAATTTTAAGATCTTAATGAAAAAAAAGAGTATTAGATATAATTTTTGGTTGTAGTCACATTTTAGAGTGTTTGCCCCTCCACAATTCACTGCCATACTGAGATCTATTTTTCATTAACTGGAGAATATTTCAACTCTGTGTGTACCTCCTAGAAAAGTTCTTTTCTTGGCAAACAGGAACAGAACATCTCTAATTGGAAAACAGTAAGGGAAACTCATTCTTTTTTCCTATGGTGGTGGTATAATTGTAATACCTTAATGCATAATAATGACTCTTGAAATGCGTACTTGTTTGAATGGGTCAGAAAAAAGTGATGTGATATTGAGTTATAAAACAGACATAAAGCGTAGTTGCTAAATAATGAAAATATGTATATTTGATATAACACTAAAATGAATGACACATTAAAAAAGGAAATTCTTGTTCAAAATATTCTTTCCCTGGTTACATGATAGCTAATGCAGTATTCATGGTCAAATTTAACTTTTGAGACCATCTGCTCTATGCAAGATATCATGAAAATAAAAGCTGTTTTAAAATAAAAAGGGAACAAAAATCTTTTTCAGAAAGCACCTCCCAGCTGTAGTCAGTGACTGTGTAATCATCTTGCATTTTACATGCTGTATGGGGTATGAGGACAATTAGAGTACAGACCTGATATATTGAATCTGTATGTCTCTTTTAAGGCCAGATCTGCTCAGCAAGGAACTTAGCCTCAGATTTCAATTGTATCTCATAAATTGTTTTGCTGAGTTACTAATGTTTATTGAGCGATCATTCTAATGTTCTAAAAGCATGCTAAACCGGACAAATTCTAAGATTCTTATATTTATAGAATACTAGACACTAAGCAGTGTAGTCAAGCAAAATTATAACCAGACATATATTACACGGTTGATTAGCAATCAAACCAAATCATTAAATGTGTGTGTGTGTGTGTATGTATACATATACATATATACACATATATACATTTCCCTCCAAGTCAAGCATCATTACCAGTTTTTGGAGTATATTTTTCTTTATATTCTGTCATTTTAAGAGTACAACTGTAGTACATGGATAAATGATACATAATGTCTAAAGCAGGAAAATAATATAAAATCTTCTGTAGCTCACTTCTCCATTCATACAGCTCTTATTAAAGAGCTGACTTCTTCTATTGTAATTGCTTATTTCAGTGAAGATATATTGTTTCCATTTGTTGCAGTTATATACTTCTGCATAACAAACTACCCTCAAACTCAAACATTTATTGTTTAAAATGTCAACAATTTTGCCCGGCTGGTGTAGCTCAGTGGATTGAGTGCGGGCTGGGAACCAGAGGATCCCGGTTCAATTCCCCATCGGGGCACATGCCTGGGTTGCGGGCCAGGTCCCCAGTGAGGGCCATGCGAGAGGCAACCATACACTGCTCTTTCTCCTTCCCTTCTCCTCTCTCTGGAAATAAATAAATAAATAAATCTTTAAAATGCCAACAATTTTATTGTGCCTCATCCTTTTTTTGGGATAAGATTATGCAGGGGACCCATCTAAGGGACTTTCACATCTACATTATATAGACTGGGTTCATTAGTGATGCTTAGTTGATGCCAGGTAAGAAAAGAATGAAAGAAAAAATGAAACATGACCTTGGAAGAGAACTAGAAAATTAAGATTTAATTCAGTTTGTGGGTGTCAATTGGCCACTGTCATTTCCATTGAAACACAATGTTTATCCCTAAAATCACACTCATTTTATTGAAGAAACTGCATTAACTTCAGTTTCAATTTGTCTTGATTATTTGCATGAACACAACAGGAATTGTAATTGATCATATAGGCTCTTTCAAAGCTGCTTTCCTGGAATTTTACAAGGAACCTTCAGACTGAGCTTTAGTCAGCCTCTCAGGGGAAAGAAGCCAAGCCACACAACTGCCATCTAGCTTTGCCTGCAATACCTACAAATTTGGGTGGATTCCCCAAGTTCTTGAGGTCTACAAACTGTCTTGAGGTTCATTCCTTGCCATCTTTCAGGAAGGCGACCTTTGTTTCTTACGTAGAAAGACTGCTATGAACCGCGAAACCAAGCAAGGCACCAGGCCATTTCTCCAAATGGCTCTTACTGGCTTCAAACGTCTGCTTTATTCCTTAATTCTTTCTGGTGACACCCAGAGCTCAGGTACGACTCTTTCAGTCACGATATTCCAGACAAAGACTTAGAAACTGATGCTACTGCAAACAGAATATATTCTTATTGGATTTACGCAAACAAACATACTGCTATGAAAATAGTACCCATTGAGAGTTGCTGAAGTCTGCAGGGATTAGGTAGCAAGATAAATATAAATGTTTCAATATTGCTTATGAGGGTATAATTTACAAATTGTTGTATAGGAAAAAAGTTTCCCTATATCTGGAAAACAAAAATATTTAAAATTAGCAATATCTTGAATCAATTTTTGTTTGTCTCGATTATTTGCTTGTATTTCCATGAATCCAGTTATTTCTTAGGGTTTAAAAATCATCATTTACTTCAAAGATATGATCTGCTTAGACACCTGTAATTCAAAGTAAGCCAGAGGTCTTTCCATGAACCTTTCCAAAGATACATTTGCAAATGCATTAGAGTAAAACAATCATTATGTATAAATGACAAAATTTAAAATGCCATGTTTGTAGATTTGATTATAATGCAATTGATAAAGAATCTTGCTTCTTTGTAAGATATAACATTTCCAAAAGAACAATTTCTTGGTTAGTAATAATTAATATGAAATTACATAAAAAATAATATAAAGGCCATATTTTTAGATTTAACACCCAATCTCTCTGTATATATACACATATACATATGTGTGTGTGTTTGTGTTTGTGTGTGTATAAAGACCAAACAGTATGTAAGGTTTTAAAACACTGTATATGACTTATTGGAAGTGTGCACTGAGCATTGGAAACAATTCATAAATTCTCAATGTTTGGGTTGCAGATACTCAGAGCACCACTGCTTGATGTGCCCACAGGGAACCATCACTCTTGGCTTGCCCAGTGTCACTAACAGAACACCTGTTACCACTTAGAGTTTTCTGTTCGAACTTGGCTTTAAATTTTAAGTTTTGTCTAGGGCAGGTTGAAATTTGAAATTTCTAGAACATAAATTTTGATAAAAATATATGCGTGTCAATGCAAATAGAACATAGTTATTCTGCTTGGCAAAGCTTTCCATGTGATTTCAAGCACTCTAAATAAGCCTAATTAGTTCAAAAACTTTCCTTTTATGAAGAGAGAGAATAAATCCTTGAGGCACTCCAGGGCCCATTGGGAAAACCCAAAGTCATTTCTTGGTTAAAAGGTCTTTTAAAATTTAAACTTTGGGGGGGTTATCAAACATCTTAACTAAAAGATTATGATCTAACCTTGTAAAACAGATATATATATATATATATATATATATATATATATATACATACACACATATTTAAATACATAAATTTATACATAAATTAAATACATAAATTTTTATATATATAAAAAATAATGACTTAAAATAACATTAATCAAATTTAAAACTAGATTTGATATCAAATAATTTGTCTAAACCACAGTATCCTGCTTATTTTATATCAGTATTTGACTTCTTTAGGCCAATAAAATATTCCCTAGTTATGTTACCCAGAGGCAGAAAACATGCCACATATAATACATGGACACATATTACATAAAAAGCATACACCTGAAGACTGAACACATGTACACCATACACATAATTTCAATTACTAATTTTTGTAGAGAAAGCATAATTTTTTTTTCTTTCTTTTGACAGCTTTAAAGAAGACTAGGAAAGGGGATGGGAGGTCCTAAATACCAAGCAAAAAGACCTGTTGAGACTCTCAGTGAAAGCTTCAGGGACTCTGAAAGAGCAGTGGAAACAAAGTATTGATTTCAATCAAGGAAACAAGCAGCCAGGAAGAGCCTGGGAGGAGCTGCTTTGGCCTCTGAAAGGTCAGAAACCTGGTAGCGGAGGTACATGCTCCAGATAGAGGACCAGGAGTTATAGTAATGAAAACAACTCCAGGTCCCACGAGAGTCAAAGATGTCACCAGAGAGAAACTAGGTGGAGGAAGGGGTACAGGGGCCTGACTGAGGTTCCTTTGTTTACAAATTTAAAGCTTTTATAAGCTCTCATAAACCTCTTTGCAACTTTCACAAACTTTCTTATCCTTTCAGAAATAACCATCTTTAGAATAACTCACTTTCAATTCTTGTCCTTAAAAATTGCTTCTTCATTCTTTATGTCTTCTATTATTGAAACCATACAATTTCTTTCCAACTTAATTTGAACTTTTAACTTTTAGAAACCTCAATTTACAATAACAAAAAGTAAGCAACTGACACTCTGTAGACTGACTTTTATGAACCATTTCATGACCATTAGAAACATAGGTTCCTCTATTCGCAAACACATGCCCACTTTCAAGAAATACACTCCAACAACGCATAAGACACCTATCTACAACTCCAAATCCATTCTAAAGCCCAAAACAGGTAGACTTAAATTAAATTGTTTTGCTTAGATATAGCTAAGGTTTTCCCCTTTTTATAAAAATTATCTCCCCAAAATTTGTCTGAAAAGAAAAAAAAAAAACTGGCAAGTCAGACCTCAATTTGGGAGAGGTCTGACTTTGAAAAGGGAGCCTGGAGCCAAATAATGCCTCCCTCGTCCCCCGCCCCCATCCCGCAACCTCAAGGGAGGGAGCTGGGTCACAGGCTTAGGGGCTTCCTGAGAGGGATGGCCAGCTAGAAGAGGAATGGTCAGGAGAAACCCAATCTGCAGTGGGAGAAGGGGGAGATGTTGGGGAGCAGAAGTAGAGAGAAGAGCTGGAGTGGGTGTTAAGGAGTCAAGTGAAGGGATGAAAAGCGGCTTGAGTTTAAAATGCCACTTTCTCAATCTGCAGTGAGAGGCAGACCCAGTTGTTCCCAGGATTTAGCAGCTGCCAGGTCTCCAGGAGAATATGGAGTGTTCTGCAGTCTGGGGAGAGGGTAAGATTTTCTGCCTCTTGGTACCCTTGTTTTTACTCAATTTGGGCATAGAGAGCTTAGCCTAATTTCAGAAGGGAGTTGAATGCAGGACTTGGGCTCGGCAGGTAAAGAATAGTGTCACCCACTGTTGGGTAACATTGATTAAAAGAGCATGGCCTTAAGGGATTAGAGTGTGGCTCAGTTGGAAAACAAATACAGGAATTACTCTGTAGCAAGATAGACATGAGAGGGGGAGGGGTGGTGGAGTGAGGCACATTTGAACAAAGAGGCTTAGTTAGGAGAAAGAGGCCTGGAATTCCCTTCTGGTTAAAATTTTGTCTCTTCTTAATAACTAAGTAGGGGTTGTGATGGTGACAATGAAGTTTGAGTTGGAATATAGTATTATAGTTAAGAGGTATGCTCATGGGCCAGACTTCCTGGTTGCCCAGTTTGACCTGAGGCCAGGCTTTGTTGCAATAGAATATCAAGAGTTTAGGCTTGAAGTTGGTAAGTCCCAGAGCCTTCAGGTTCTTAAATTGACATCCCAATGGAGACTTCTTGGGTGGGTCAATTGAATATTGTCTGTGGTGAGAACTATGACAAAGAAAAGGGAAGGATATCTCAGGGACAAGAACAAATGCTGGAAGAACGCTTGAGAAGGGCATCCCCAACTCAAATGACCTCCAGGTCTGCAGCCAGAGCTCAGCATCCTTGAGCTTGAGGGCAGATGAGGATCTCCCTGAGAGCCAGGAGGCCCTGCTCCCCGAGGAAAGACTTAACCATGAAGGTTTGTGTAGAGTTAGGGGTCCTGAGCCCTGGGAGCAGACTGAACAGAAGGTAGACGGTTGGAGGCATCCCTCCCAGCTGAAATCCTGGGAGAATGATAGACCCAGTACCAGGGTTTTTGACCATGAGATAAGGGGATAAGCTATCACTTTAGAGAGGATGTATTCATCTCAAGATTCAGAGAGACTTACCCATCATTGGCCATGAAGATGGGTGAGGAGGCTGTCGGCAGAGACTGGAGAGACAGAGAAGAATTAGGATCCTCTCGCCAAACTTCACAGAGACAGGGTTAGGCCATTAGCCCAGGTTGAGCTTCTGCTGCCCACTGCTCCCCTAGTCTCAAGTCTCAGGAGGCCAGAAGAGAGAGAGGAATTGAGAATATCCCTACACGGGCCACCAAAATGTTAGGGTGGTCGGTGACGTGGACTGTGAAAGAATTCACGAAGAGAAGAAAGTGCAGAGTGAAGGTTTCAGTTTTACTTTCCCAAGGGAGGGATAGGGCTAAGTGCAGAGAAATGCACCAGCCCTGAGGGGCCAGGGCTTTGGGCTTTTATCCTGCTATGGGGCGGTTGTAGAGCAGGATGTTTCCGTTGGGCTGCAGCTTGTTTCGATGTTATCTTTGGGTGCAGGGTCCTCTGGCGGTTGTGGTCTGGTCTGTCCTGTTTCGTAAATTCTCCAGAGCCTCTGCACCTTCAGGGCGCTTCCAGTACTTTTCTAGTCCTGAGGATAAAGGCTCATGAAGCAATTAAGGTCAGTCATGCCTTATGGGGTCCAGCCAGCTCTGGGGAAGAGGGCCTGAGAAAGGGGCTTCTGACCTATTACTTAGTACTGTTGCCAAACCAAACTATATTTTCTCAATGATTAATTCTCTCAGACAACTCTTTGATACATAGTTCTTTTTCTTTATACCTACTGTAACTGCAGTTAACTTTTAATCTCAGGTAATGATCCCGATTCTTACTAAATGACAAAAAATGTGTAATACTTTGAAGACATTTTTGAGAAGCTTCCACTGCAGGTCCTTCTCCCTGATTATATACTGCCCTCTATGCATAGACCAGTATCTAGGGCCCACACTTCTATTTGTGAATTATATTCCATGAACTCTTACCTTTTCAGGGTAATATTCTCTCTCTCTCTCTCTCTCTTTCTCTGTTAGCAGCACTAGAGCGGGTTTGTGCATCTATTTTGTTTATTGTTGAATCCCCAGAGCCTACAACAGTACTTGGAACATAGCGGTTACTCAGTAATGAGTGAACGAAAGATAACGTGCATAAAATAGAATGATAGACCAGTCAAATATAATAGTTTCATATAGTATTTAACCTGTCAAGGATTGAAGGAAATGATTACTCACTCCCATGGCACATAGAATATGAAATTAAATATTTTCTCAAAAGCAGTCTTACAAAAGGATCATGGATTCATGGACTTAAAACCTTAATATATAATCTTGTTTATAACCTCCTCTAAGTAATATGGAAAGAATTAATATACAATAAATCTTCTGTTTATATAACATTAATTTGAGTGAAGAATTGAAACTAGGGCAACTATTTAGACATGTTATAATGAACCTATATATTTAGGAAATTATATGTTATTGCAATTACATCCATAAAGCACTTCTTTTTACTTTGGAAAGTGTTTGGTGTATGGCCACTTGTTTGCCACTCCTGTAGTCTCCATATGAGAGAATTGGTCAAGAACAGGTTTTTAAGGATTATTTATTATTACTGTTCAAGTTTAGCACTAATGACTGCATATTGCTCTGAGCAGAACTGCTTGCCCCCAAACTTCTATTTAATTGAACGCTGAAATTGTATCTAATTCATAATGTATGAACCACTTACTGATAAAGTAGCCTGACGTCAGAGTGTGAATGAAAGTGTCATCAGGTGGCTTCTAAAGAGGATATATGGCAATCAAGATTTGATGTTATACAGTGAAAAAGTAAAATGGTTTATGTTTTTAATAATCATTTTATTTATTCACAGTCATATATTTTACTAAAAAGTACCCTGAATGGAGTTTTGCTTGTAGATAGATGATAGATGGATAGATGAGAGAGAGAAAGAGACAGAGAGAGAGAGAGAGAGAGAGAGAGGTAGGCAGGTAATGCAAGCTGCCAGGAAAGTAGTAAAAGTCAATTCCTTGCTTGTGAAATCAAAGCTACAACATCTGTTTGCTTCACCTGCTGAAAAGAATCCTCCAGCTTGTACTTTATGGTTAACGAGACTGAACACTTTGAAACACATTTCTCTTGTCCACCCAACCTGTAAATTAAATACATCAGCAACACAATTATTACATTGTGCTCTTTTCACAGGTATAAATCACCTATAAAAGAGTTGCAGTGCTGAGCAACAGAAACTATAATTTATGTTTTACTGTCAGTGCCTGAAACTTTGCAATGCAAACCCATGCTGCTGAAGTTGAAAATAGGTTCCCTGGCTGCAGTGATGAGGTGATCTCAGAAGCAGGTGATAAATCGAACTAAAAAACAATGATATTTTGTGGAAGCTTTTTTGGAATTTGTTTTTTTTTTCCATGTGTTATATATAAATTTAATGGAATGTCCATACCATTTTTATAGCTTAACATTTGGATTACACAGTGATTTTTAAATAAAAATTTAGGAAACTAGATAAAGAGAAACCACAATAGTAGTCAATTCTAAAATCACTTACCAGAGAGAGAGTCATTATAAGCAATTGAAGAATATATGTGTGTGTGCGTGTGTATGTATATATATATATATATATATATATATATAAATTACAGATGTAATATATGTTCAATGCAAAGCATATTAAAAAAGACAAAATACTAAGATAATCAAATATAGCAACATACAACCAAAAGTCAAGGATTTTAATATTTTGACAATTCTGGTATTCTTCTTTTACTTTGGATTTTTCTAAGTAATTATTTAGACTGAAAATCCATATTTTCTTTCACTTCTTTTCTCTGTCATTCTCATTAATGTAACAAGGTCCTTGCTTAATATTTTTCAAAATAAATAACACTGTTCTTATTCATCTGATTTCTTTTCACCTACTTTAAAAATTTCTATTTTTTAATTTTTCTAGGTTTGCCTTATTATTACTTTATAGATTGAGTTACTTAGCCCTTTAATTTTTATTTAATAATAAAAGTATTTAAAATTTTAAGAAAATTTTATTTTCAACATCTTAGCCTATTTTTCTATTTTGTATGTATGACGTTTTGTCTCACATTTTTAACTCCTCAACGCATTTAAACACACAGTAGGTTTAAAATCATTGTCTCAAAGTTGGATGTGTCATAAATTAAATAAATTAGCTTGCCAAGCATTTTCTAGATGTGGGGTTTAGAATAGTGATTCTCAGACCTTGCTGCATAGAATTGCCAGACACCACTCTGGCCCCAGCATTTCATTCTGATATAGTTCCTTTGTATGAGACTCAGACATAGATCACTTTATATTCCCTAGTGGTTCTAATATGCAATCAGGATGAAGGACTATTCACTTTGATGGCACAGATTTAAATCAGGATATAGACAAAATAATTCGAACAGTGAAGGCCTAAAAGTATAAACAGGTTATCACTACAATATTTAATTTAATTTCTGACACATGATTTATTTAGGCAGTTTAAAAAATTTTAAGATATAAAGATTTATTTATTTTTTAGAGAAAGGGGGAGAGAGGCAGGAAATGAGAGAGAGAGATATCAATGTGCGGTTGCCTCTTGTATGTCCCTGCTGGGCACCTGGCCCACAATCCAGGCGTGTGCCCTGACTGGGAATCAAACCAGTGATCCCTTGCTTCACAGGCTGGCACCCAATCCACTAAGCCATGCCAGTCAGGGTAGGCAGTTGTTTTTTCATTTCATTAGTTTTATAAATTTAACATGAGAATACTAACTCGGTTCTGTTAATTATAGAGCACAGTTGACCCATGAACAACATGGCGGTGAGGGGCACCGAGTAATAGCACAGTCCGAAGTCCACATATAACAAATTACCTTTCCACGTACACAGATTGATGGTCACAAATTGAAAATGTGTTTTGCCCTTCAACAACATTAGTTTCAACTATGTGGATCCACTTAGAAGTTGTGCAGCTCAAACTCATGTTGTTCAAGTGTTGACTGTCCTCTGAAAACACACAAAAGCATTCATTGTCCCCAGGGGTGGATGCCAAGTTCCATCAAGTTCTTTCAACTCATCTTTTTATCATTTATTTTCAGGATTTCATGATGCGTTATACCAGGAGCCCAAAACAGTTCCATCTCTCTTTTTCTTACTATAATTTATTGCATGGTAAGTACTATATTATCTGGAAATACAAAGGGTAAAATATGCCAAATAAAAACTAGCACTCATTTAATAGAGCATCCATAATTTACCCTGACTGGGCATAAAATTCAACATTTAATGAAATAAAAGATCACAGGACTACAGAGTCATATTCCGATCAGTGGATCTGGGTTAAGTTTCTATATTCTGTATTTTTAAGAGGCCCAAAAGTGATTCTGATGTGGATCCAAAGAGAAGAACCATAGTCATTAGGGAAAAAATCCACTGATTTATTATGACTAATTCAAATCATGAGCTCTTATTAGAGTAAGTGGGCATTAGAGACAAGTCCAAATACCTTCTCTTTTAATGAAGTCTATAAAATTGCTCTTTTTTAACTGGTAAAATATAAATGCATCATTTACATATTTTGAATCCCACATTAGCTATCTTTGCTATTTACCAAAATTTTCCAAACACCCATTTACATGGCAGTTTTATTGGATTTTCTAGTTGTTAATAATTTGTTGCTATTGTTACCATTTTTGTTTTGAGATGTTTTAGGTATCAATATTTTAGTTGAAAATTGAGAGGGGTGCTTTCATTGGCTATGCTCCATTTATTATCTTCAGTTACATTTTCACCTCTTAGATGTTTATTTCACCTTAAAATCTTTTTTATAGGAGCACCTAAAAATAGAAAGCAAATATTAACATATCTAAATGCAGAAATTGATAACAATACAATTATAGTAAGGGGCATTGATGTCCCATTTTTCATCAGTGAGGGTATTATCCAAACAAAACCAATGACATAACTTTGGCTATAAACAACACATTAGACTAAGTGCAGAATATTACTTTCAAAAGCAAAGAATACCCATTCTACTCAAGTGCACCTGAAACATTCACCAGGATAGATCATATGTTAGTCCACAAACAAATCTTAATAAATTTAAGACAAATCATATCGAACACCTTTTTTGACCAAATGATGCAAACCTAGAAATTAATTTTTATAAATATGTGGAGATTAAAGTACATGATACTGAACAACTAAAGGGTCAATGAGGAAATCAAAAGGGAATTTTAAAAAATCTTGAGAAAAAGCAGAAATACAACATATCGGAACTTATAGGATGCAGAAAAAAGCAGTTCTAAGAGGAAACTTTATAGCAATGCATGCTTACATCGAAAAATATCAGAAAAATAGAAACACGAAACACGAAAGAAACACGAAAAATATCAGAAAAAACGAAACAAGAAACACGAAAAATATCAACTAAACAACCTGATATGACACCTCAAGGAAATAGAGAAAGAAAAGCAAATAAAGCCCAAGGTTAGTAGAAAGAAACACAAAACAAAGATCGGAGTGGAAATAAATGATATAAAAGTTAAAAATATGATAGAAAAGAGCAATAAAACTAAAAGCTCTTTTTTAAATATAATATTGGTAAACTTTTACTTAGTCTTTCCAAGGAAAAAGAGAAAGCTCAAATAAAATAAAAATGAAAGAGGAGATATTGCATTTGATACTACAGAATTATAAGGGATCATGAGACTACTATGGACAATTATACACCGATAAATTGGACAACCTAGAAGAAATGGATAAATTCCTTAAAACATATGAATTACCTGACTAAATCAGGAAGAAGCTGAAAATCTGACTAGACTGATGACTACTGAAGAGATTGAATTGATAATGAATAATATTCCATCAGAACGAGATGATTTTACTGGTGAAATCTACCAAATATTCCAAAAAATTAATAATGATTCCTTTCCAAATCTTCCAAAAAATAGAAGAGGGGGAAAAAATGCCAAACCCATCACCCTGGTAACAAAACCAAAGACAACACAAGAAAAGAAAATTAAAGTCCAATAACCCTAATGAACATATATTCAAAATGTAATAATAAGATATTAGCACGCTGAATTCAACAATAGATTAAAATAATAATACACCATGATCAAGTGGCATTTATTTCAGGGATTCAAGCATAGCTCAAAAACCACAAATCAATCAGTGGGATACATATACCACATTGACCAAATGAATAAAAGTCATTATCTCAATAATGAAAAGTTGTGGGGTACAAAATCAATATAAAAATATGTTGCATTTCTATACTCTAATAAGGAACTACTAGAAAGATAAATTAAGAAAGCCATTCCACTTAAAATTGAATAAAAAAAACCTGAAGTTAATTTGACCAAAATGGTGAAAGACCTGTACAATGAATTTTATAAAACATTTATAAAAGAAATTATAAGAGACACAAATAAATGGAAAGGTATTCAGTGCTCATGGACTGGAAGAATTAACATTTTTAAATGTCCATATTATACAAAGTAATCTATGGACTTGATGCAATACCTATGCAAATTACAATGACATTTTTCATGGAAGTAAATCAAACAATCCTGATATTTGGGTGAAACCACAAATACCCCAAATACCAAAGTAATCTTGAGAAAGAAGAACAAAGATGGAAGTAACGTGCTTCTTGATTTCAATCTATACTCCCAAACTATAGCAATCTAAATAGTATGGTATTGACATAAAAACAACATATTGATCAATGGAACAGAACAGAAGACTATAAATAAACCCACACACAAATAGTTAATTTACAACAAGAGAACCAAGAATATACAGTGGGAAATTATAATCTCTACAATAAAGAGTGTTGGGGAAATTACACAGGACTGAAGATTGGAGTGTAAGACCTGTAACCATAAAATGCCAGTAAGAAATGTAGGTGCTCCTGGATGCTGTCTTGGTGATGGTTTTTTGGATCCAACAACAAAAGCAAAGATAAACAAGTGAAACTCCATCAAACTGTAAAGCTTCTACATAATAAAAGACTCCATCCACAAAATGAAAGGGAAACCTACAGAACAGTAGAAAAATATTTGTAAATCATATATCTGATAAGTGCTCAATATTCGAAATATATGAAAAACTATATACATTTCAGTAGCAGAAAATAAATAAATAAAACAATTGGATTTAAAAAATGAGCAGAGGATCTGAACAGGCATTTTCCCAAAAGAAACCTATAGATGTCAACAGGTACATGAAAAGATGATTAGCATCACTAATCAGCAGGAAAATGCAAAGCAAAACCACGATGAGATATCACCTCACACTTGTTAGAATGCCCACCATTGGAAAAGAAGAAATAACATAATTTGGCAAGGAGGTGGAGGAAAGCAAGTCCTTGTGCATTGTGGGTGGGGATGTAAATTGCTGCAGTCACTAGAGAGAACATTGTGGAGGTTCCTCAATAAATTAAAAATAAAACTACTGTGTGATTCAGCAATCTTATCTTTGGATATTCACTCAAAACTAACAAAAACACTAAAGGGATATATGCACCCCATGTTCACTACAGCATTATTTACAGTAGCCAAGACATGGAAGCAACCTGTCTCCATGAATGCATGAATGGATTAAGAAAATATGGCATATATACACAGTGGAATATTATTCATCCATAAAAAAGAAGAAAGTTTTGCTGTTTGCAACAACATGGATGGATCTTGAGGGCATCATGCTACATGGATTAAGTCACACAAAGAAAGACAAATTCCATGTGGTTTTACTTTATGTGGAATCTGTAACCAACAACAGCAGTAGCGGTAACAACCACCAAAAAACCTTATAGATAGAGACAAAAGATTGGTGGTTATTAGAGAATAGTGTTGGGGGTGGACAAAATGGGTAGAAAGGGTCAAAAGGTACAAATTTCAAGTTATAAAATAAATGAGTCACAGGGAGATAATGTAGAACATGCTGACTGTAGTTAAGAATAACATATTTCATGTTTGTAACTTGCTAAGAGAGTACATCTTTAAAGCTGCCATCACAAAAAAAATAATTATTTTTGCTCTATCCCTCCACCCCCTAAATATGGACATGGACTACAGTGTGGTGATTGCTGGGGCAGGGGACGGGGGAGGTATAAAGGGATTACTAAGTGGTAATGGAAAAAATACAACAACATTTTTTTGAAAAAGTTGAGAAGTACACTTGATCCCTGAACAACATGGGATTTAGGGGTAACTGCACAGTCAAATATCTGCAGATAACTTTTGATTCCCCCACAGCTTAACTAATAGCTTATCATTGACTGGAAGCCTTACTGATAACATAAACAGTTGATTGATGCATATTCTATGTTATATGTATTATGCACTATGTTGTTACAATGGAGTAAGCTAGAGAAAAGAAAATGTTAACAAAATCATAAGGAGGTATGGGGAAGGCATGGGGAAAATGGGGGAAGGTGGGACTGGTTGAAAGAAGGTGAAGGGATTAGACAAAGAACATATCATGGACATGAACAACTGTGCAGGGATTTACTGTGGGAAGAGAGACCTGGGGGGAGGGGGGCAAAAGGGGGAACCTGGGGCAACTGTAATAGCACAAACAATAAACAATTTAAAAAAAGAAAGTCATAAGGACAAGAACATAAAAAATAAAGAAAAAATTTTAACTGTTTCATGATGACTTACTGTGTGATCATTTTTCAGTATATATGTATATTAAGACATTATATTGTAAGTCTAAAACTACATAATGTTTTATATCAATTATATTTCAATAAAGGTTTTAAATGATTTCTGGTATCAGATTGGAAGACCTAATTATAGAAATATAAAATATGTCTTAAAATCATATCAAAATTAAACCTTAAGACTCTAAAACAATTTTTTCAAAATATATGATATTAATATTTTTAGAATGAAACAGTATTTCTTTCTCTCCCTTTTCCCATGTGGCATAGAGCTAAGACATTACAGTGTTCATTCTTTGCAGCTGTGGTAATTAGGCACTGTGAGTTGAGATTTTACTCAGCACTATTTGCTAGCTAAAATATCTTTTGGGAAATGATTTATCCTATGCCTAGCCCAAAAGGTAGTTTTGGTTTCTGTTTGCCTTAGAATTACTAAGATTTTATCTATCAGGTTTAATATGACAGATAGTTAACATTATTTTGAGAATGCCAACATGTACTTGCAGAGACACTAATCTAGTATGAAGATAACCAAAGTGTAAATTGTAGCATAAAGGACAATAACAGATTCTTAACCACAACCATATGAAATATGCTTCTTCAAACACAAATACAAAGCATCTAGGCATCTCGAACATTAGTAATACACAGAAAAATGTGCATGTATATATACTTATTTATTTTTGCAGGATTCTCAACTGATGATATTTCCATTATAGTTATAAATCTAATGTTTCATTTGCACTGAGTATAATATTCACATTTTACTAATATTTACTATAGAAGTATACATTTTTCTATGCAACATAAAATAATCCTTTATCAGTTAATGCCATTAAATCAGTTTAGTACTCCCTACATTTTAAATAAAATGAAAGAATTTCTGAACATCCATGTCAGTAAACCACATGGATGAATACGTTGACAATGTTAATTTAATTTAAGCCATTCAAACATTGAGGTTGTACAACAGGAGTACCTTGTCTGTTTCATTAAAAAAAAAGTTTTTCATTAAAAAGAAAAGAGCCAGTTTACATTTTAATGAATGAATTGTTTTAGGGGAAAATCTTTAAGATTCATGTAGTAGAGAAGAATAAAATAGTAGCAATATTGTTTTTTGACTAGTTAATAACATTTTTCATCTACATTAACATGAAAAATATGAGGCCCACAGTGTTATATTTGCTCTTTCCTTTCCATGCAAACGTCTCCCCTACCTCCTATTTCCATATTCTTTTTTTTTTTTTAAAGATTTTATTTATTTACTTTCAGAGAGATGAGAAGGGAGGGAGAAAGAGCAATGTATGGTTGCCTCTCACATGGCCCCCACCGGGGACCTGGCCCGCAACCCAGGCATGTGCCCCAGCTGGGAATCAAACCTGGACCCTCTGGTTCCCAGCCCGCGCTCAATCCACTGAGCTACACCAGCTGGGCCCATTTTCTTATTCTTGTTGTTAACATTGTTCAGTGGGTTTACTACTTGTCAGCACCAGTGGATTGACCATTGAGAAGGATGAAGCATTCGTTCCTTTGCTCAGGATTAGTGGAGAAGAATGAACCATTCAGCTCTTAGTATCCTTTATACATTTTCATGAAATACAGATCAAAGACAAAAATCAAGAGATTTAGTGTGCCCTTACTGATATTTTCAATCTTTTATTCAAATATGTCACCTAAATTTGTCACCTAACTCTTTTTTAAAAAAATACTCATCCAAGGATATGTTTATTGATGGGGGAGAGAGAAAGAGAGTGGAACATGTGATGAGTTCTCAGTGTGAGAAACAGCAATAGGTTGTTCCCTGCCCAGCACGCACCCCAGGAATGTGTCCTTACAGGGGACTGAACCCAGCCAGGGCTGTCACCTCACCCTTGACTAAAGTCTCATGAAATTCCCAGATATTCAATGAATATTTATTATCATGTCACAAATTTAAATATGATAATAGCAAAGCTAATTATACTATGCTATTTAGGGAAGCATTGTATTACTGCTAACATTTCTCCCAAATATCTTAAATGTTTATTGTACGGAAGTTTAACACATGAGTCCATGAGAGCTAGTTAAAATGAGTTCATAAGAACTAATTAATCAATATGTGAATGACTGAATGCATCATGAATGAACATATATATATATACATATTCATGTTTGTATGTACATATATTATTAAAAAACAAAAAAGAAAATAAATATGGGGCTGGAATTAATTCACTGTCAGAATACACTTTTTTAAATAGCAATATGTTACCCACAATATGAAAATTTGTTACTGATAGGAATCTTCAATTTTTGTTTTCTCTGCCATGGCCCATCAGCTGGTGCCAAGTGAGAATTAATGGAGAAAAAGGTGTTTTACTTAATATCATATGGTATTGTCCAAATTGATTGTTTAAAATTAATAGCTCATGTTTTATAAAAAGTTATATTATTCTATCATGTACCAGGAATGATAAGAAATATGTCAATTTTTTCCCATTCCAGTTGGTCAGGAACTAACTATAAAGGGTCTGAGAGTTGACACAATTTACAAGCTAATGAGTTAGTCTTTCTCAGAAGGCTGGGAGAAGACTGAGACATCTTGATGGTCTGGAGCAAGGAACTGTTAGGGCAATAGCAGCTGCTGGAGGAGCGGAAGTGCAGAGAGGACGCAAATAAAACTAGGATGGAAGAAAAGCCATACGATGAGGCAATATTGTTGGTCATACTTGCAGTCACTTGGGGATCAATACTTCTGGGGTCTTCTGAGAAGAATAAAAAATGACTTATAGAATTGCCTTTCTGACTGAATGACATCACCAAAACGGCACCTATGCCTCTCACTCTCCCTCACCAGAAGGAAAACAACTGTTCATGGACAAGACATCTCTGAGGAAATCCTAGAGCATGGGATGAGGATGAATGAAGCAAACCCCCTGCACCACAGGCACTAAGACAGACAGACCCCACGAGAAGGGTACGAGCGGCAGCTGCATGCTGACACATTGTACCTCCCCCAGGCTGGTGTTACACCAAGAGGTGTCCTCTGAAGCCATGGTTGCTCCAGAGGGAAAACGAGAGCCCAAGAATGAAGAGTTATATTTCCTCATGGAGAATATAGTTCCCAGAAAACAAATTATATGTCAATATCAAGAAAAACAAAACAACAATCAAAACACACAACAGAAAATAAAGCTCCACCCTTATTACAAAGATTTCAGTTTAAATTATATTTTCTTAGCTTCTAAGCAGCCACAGGAAGGCAGTGATTATATAAAATTCAATTAAAATCATCTAATAGATGTTGTATGCTGGAAAGTAGGATTTCTTTTTAAATAAAGGTAAACATTTTAAAGATGTGAAGTACAATCGAATAGTCTTTGGTGCACACTACATTTTTCTGACAGAGTAAATATTAGAAAGTTTCATATGTAGTTAATGCTTCTCGAATAAGGAGTCTGTGTGTGTGTAACTTTATGTATTTTCTATTCATTACTTAGTGTATGATTTTAATAGTTTAAGTGGAATTATATGTAATTATATATCAATTTTTGAATTTTTATTTAATATGGAAACTTTATCACAGATGAAATGTGATAAGTATTAAGTGATTTCACAAACTCTGAAATTTAGGTCCCAATTACTTGTTAAAATAGATGTTATATTCTTACAATTCTAGCTTAAGAATATATTCATGTATCCCTAGACATAGTTAAACTTTACAGAAAGTTAAAAATAGTATCTATAAGATTGTCTGTCTTCATGATCACTGCTGTCTCTTAATGCGACTTTCTTGTGACCTTCAACACCTTGCCCAGTTCTCTGAAAGGTATCACAAATTCATCTGTGCTTTTAAAAATGTTGATAGAGTAAGCATAGTCCAAGGGATGATTCTTTTTTATTTTGCTACTTCATGGAATTAATTTTCTTTGTATAATTACATACATAAGTTTGAAACAAAGCTGCTTAAAAGACAAAACAGAAAATATATAATTTTGCTGTTTTAAGGAAAAGCACACACTTATTCTCATTGTTATTATAAATAATCAAACCAAAACAAACCTTACATAACCTTTTAAATATGAAAGAACAGTAAATATACATGTAACCAAAAATTAGATAAATAAATGAAAAGGGGTTATGAATCTTGCTCTTATTAAGATTTCTGTGCTTTATTATAAAGAAATGATCAACAGAAGCAGAAGTAAATATGCCATTACTTAATAACAAATTGGAAATCGAATAGTGGATATACAAAGTTTATTGAATCCCCTTCCGAAGTTGGAAGTGTCCTTTCTCATCTAAACGTTTTCCAGATAGGCTCATATCTCCCAGTAGTAAATGGGGAATAGAAATATCAGATTATGTTTAAAAAATATTTAGATCACTAGTTCTCTATTTTTTAAGCTATTAATTAATTTAGTCATGTCAGAACAATTGCTTCTTTGTGGATGATGTAATCAATTGTTTCCTTTCGTATTTTGTTTTTAGCGTGTATATTAATCTTTCTGGATATAGCTCATTATGATGAAGTGTTAAAGGGATGAGTTCTCCTTGATGAACGCTGAAGGGCATCACAATGTCTGTGTGATGTGGCATATGCCACCTGGCTGTGCTATCTTGATGCATTCTGAGAAGGCTTATGTAGCCAAATCTTTAAGCATACCTGCGGAGTACAGGATCACATGATAGAGAGTGACATTGGAATTTGCCCCCTAAAGAAACACTCACACACAGTGAGTAATCCCATGTTATTGTAAATAAACAAAAACAAATTCATTACATAATGTTTTATATATGAAAGAACATCAATTATGCACACATATGCCAAAAACAGATAAATAAATAAATAGGGGCTACCATGACATTATTACGATTCTATACTTATTTTAAAGAAATGATCAATGGAATCAGAAGTAAATATGGCATTACTTGATAACAAATTGAGAATCGAATAGTGGATATACAAAGTTTAGTTAATCCCCTTCAAAATTTGGAAATGTCATTATTTCTAGTCTGAGTATCCAAATTGTCTCTTTTCTCCCAATGATAAATTGAGATAAATAATATTCAGGTGAAAACCATGTATAAATTTTCTTCTGAAATGAGTGTTACATTTTCTCTTTTATTGAATTCTAAAAATAGGGTTTAAGCCATAGGAAAACATAAATATCAATGATGAATTTAGGACTCTTTTTATCTTTGCTACCTCATTTTTTTTAATGCAGAATGAACAATTAAATAAAACACATAGTTCATTTGAACAAGGTAATGGTAACAAGCCAGATTCCAGATTAAACGGTTTTGCAGGACCCATGTGGTGTGGGTGTCCTGATGAAGACTGGTCCAGGCTCTCGTCATGGTTGAGCTGCCAAGATGGAGCAGGAACAGGCGAGCTAAAGAAGGGAGCTGACCCAGGCCTTTACATGAGTACACAAAGTAAATTAAAGCAAAACTATTCTACTTTGCAAATAATTATGGGCAAATATTGGAATATTCCACAATTTTAAAAGATGGATAACCTTAGAACATCATAAAATTTCTAAATTTATTGCCTATATAATGATTTATTATAATAGATTTTAATTAAGTAAGTTTTATATATGCAGTTGGTCAGGATAAAGTCCAGCCATTGTTAATATAATGAGTATGGTTTCTACAACATCAATGTAACCTGGCAGCCAAGGAGAGTGGACTAGAATGTGCATGCGGGAACAATGATGACTTCACTGTACTAGTCAGTGGGGGCGGTAGATGATATTGAGTGAGTGTGTATACTGTGTGGCCATCGTATTCAAAATGACTGAAGGAGTAGAGCAATGGATCTGCATCGAATTTTGCATTAAGCTTGAACGTTCCTCTGTGGAAATAATTCTGATGATTCAGAAGGCTTTCGTGGATGATACAATGAGTGCAGTAAAAATAAAAGTGTGGCACAAACATTTCAAAGATGGCCAAGAACCTGTTGAAAGTGATTCACATTCTGGAAGGCCTGCAACAAGCAGAACACCTGAGAATGTTGAACATGTAAGGCTGCAATCAGCAAAGACTGGCGACTGACAGTGTGAGAACTAGAAGCTGACCTGGGGATTCCAAAAGCTACCGTGTCTGAAGTTTTGACTCAGAAACTTGACATGAAACGTGTCCTGACAAAATGTGTTCCATGGTTTCTACTACCAGAGCAGGGGGAACATCGTGCTGCAGTGGCTAACAATGCTGGGAGAGCTGTGTGAGGTCCCAAGGTGCCTGCTTTGAAGGGGACCGAGGCATCACAGTCCTACATACAATGGTTCGTGTATCTCGTATCTTCTTTAATAAATGTGTCTATTTTTCATAGTACATGGCTGAATACTTTCTGGACAGACCTCATATAAATTATACATGCTTTATTTATATAATCATTATATATTTTATATAGAAAAAAGGAATGATTATCATATAAATTAAGTATGTTGATTTTGTTGCCTCATGCAAGTATGCCCTATTTGGCTCACAATAAGGATATTCTTCCTTAGTATACTAAATCTACTGATATAAGCCAATATTTTTCTGGCTTTGTTTAATCAGGACTTTATTGATCAATACTGAATTAATTTGTTAGTAAAGGGAACTAAAAGGCAAAACCATACACACCAACCTTTTGGTTAATTTTTGGCTTATCATTGAAATCCACAAAAAATTAGTTGTCTCTTGAAAGTTCTATTTCATAACTTATAACACTGAAATATTTTTAAAAATTAGAAAATATATTTATGCAAGAAAAATTGAGAACCCATCTATATTTTCTCGATGCCAGCCATCAGACTCATACTGAGTAATGTTTCATTGTTATTAAATCATTTGATAATTATATAGAGTCACATTTAATAACAGCTAGGTATTCATGAATAAACTTAAACTTTCCTATTGTTGTAGTTAAATACTGAGACCCAAGTTTAGGCAAACATGGTTTTAAAATTAGGCTTTATGAGGCATTATTTGTCAGATTTTGTACAACTTCCTTAAATTCTTTATGCTGCGGTGTCCTCGTGCATAAAATGAGATAATGATGGTAACACAGTATTCACTTGAGCTGTGTTTGTTAAAGAATACAATGCATCTAAAGCACTGTGTGACTACTTGGCAGAGAGTAAGTGTCTAATAAATCTTAGCTTATCATTCTTAGTTGTTTACTTTCTACATAAAATTTTACCAAAGAAATAAGACGAGACACAGAAAATGTCCTGTGTTGACTCACCAGAATATTCCATTTAAATGAACTACTCTAGTGTAATTTCCTCTCAATATTATGTTCAGTAAAATAATTTCATTTGAGCTGGTGAAAATTGATTGGCTTACCAGAGCTTGTTCTTATGCAACTCATTTCTTGTAACATTTGTTATGTGCTCATTCATAGAACATCAATCAGTGACCCAAAGAGGGAATTAATTACAAAATACAGCAAAAGAATAAACCTAGAGGTGTTATGGATTTAGCTGCAAAGAGTACAGAGAAATTTCAGGAGATACCACCGTCACACTGTATTTTTCAGAGTAACATTTACAGTTTATTAAGGATGATTTGGGGAAACTTAATATGCACTTACAATATCTCTCTAAAATATTGGAAGATTGATGTATGCATGTGTGTGTACAATGCTATTGCATTTTCCAATGCAAAGTAAAGCAATTAAGTTCAAGTTTTCCTAGAGATCTGAGTAGTTGACCTAGTCAATCACCAGCTGGATTACCCACTTAAGTCAATGAAAGCCTAAATGAATTCACCAGAAACGAGCACAAAGTGGAGTTTGAGAAACTGAGAATAATGTTGAAAGTGTCCTTGAATCAGATGGTATGAATAAGAGGACCAAGTTACACAGGGTCTGGCAGAAGTAACATCTACTTCAGTGTGGTTGGTAGGATAACATAGGTGTGATAATTCATAATTTTAATCTAAACATTTCACCTAAAACATCACTTGGTGTGCTTGAGTGTGATATTGTTATGTTACAAAATTACATGCTTACAATTTTGTAATAAAAGATTTTGTAATAAAAAGGGGCGTTATTTGTGCCAGACCCAGTATATAAAGTAATGGGCATGGGTTGTTGCTCCTATCGACTTGAGGTCATAGCAAGAAGTATTAGAACACTGGGAAGAATGTACTAGGAGAAGTAAATGATGGGGGAACATCCCTTTGGGACTCAGCCTACTCTCCACCATTGAGAATTCTAGTCTATTTACTTTGCCTAAGTCAAAGGACCAGAAGAGACACTTATTCAAATAGGACATACAGATTGTCAATAGACATATGAAAAGATGCTCAATATCACCAACTGTCATAAATGCAAATTAAAGCCACAGTGAGGTATCACCTCACACTTGTCAGAGGGCTATCATCAATAAATCTACAAACATCAAGTGCAGGCCAGGATGTGAAGAAAAGGGAACCCTCCTGCACTATTGCTGGAAATGCAGATTGGTGCAGCTGCCATGGAAAACAGCATGAAGACTCAAAAAAATTAAAAATGGAACTGTCTTATGACCCAGTGATCTCACTTCTGAATATATATCTCTAAAATCCCAAAACACTAATTTCAAAGAGTATATGCATCCCTATGTTCATTGCTGTGTTATTTACAGTAGCCGAGCATTGGAAGCAACCCAAGTGCTCTTCAACAGATGTGTCAATGAAAAAGTGTTGGTGCATATACATAACGGAATATTACCCAGCAATTTAAAACAGTTAAAATTTACCATTTGCGACACCATGGATAGACCTAGAGAGCATTATGCTAGGTGAAATAAGTCAGTCAGAGAAAGACATTAACTGAATAATAGCAACTTGATAAAAATGCAAAAGAATAACGAAATATGGGAAAGTATAGTTTAAAATCATCAGCAAACATAAAACAAGATGGAAGAAGCATGACAACTGTACACAACCATTGCCCCATGTGTAGACATAATTATTTATGACTCCTATTAAAAGACAGAGCTCAAACACATCTATTTAAATGTGATCTTAAGAAACAGACTTAAAACCAATAATAAGGAAAGGTTAAAAATGAAGGGTTTGTCAAATATGTACCAAAAGAAAACTAAAAGTGGCTTTGTTAGCATCATACATGAACATGCTGCAGTCGAAGGTTAGAGTTATGAAACTGAAGAAAAATATTTTGTCCTGATAAAAGACACACTTTACAAAGAAGGTAGGTAAAACAGCAATGACATATAAATAGAATAGCTTACAAGCTAAATTCACAAAGCAGAGATCATTAGAAATGCAAGGAGAACTTCATGGGGTGGAGGGGGAGTTTTAAAACAAAACTTCAATACAAGAGAAAGAGGTAGGCAGAGAATGTGGAGATGCCCTCAGGAACTGGCAGCTGATGTTTAGAGCCCCAGAGGACCAAACATGAACAGGGAAGAAACAGCCAGAATTACCTGCCAGTTCAGATGATCAGTATGAAACCCCTGCATAAAATCTCTTTCGGGATGACGGAAATAAAAAGCCAGATACTGAATGCCCATTTGCACAGTGTGCCAAAAGCATACAAAGGGAGCCCTGGTGGGCACTATAAAAAAGCTGTGCTGTCTTCAAACAGAGATGCTGTATTCTTTTCATACATTAAAGAAGCCCTATCCTTGTAAAAAGAAAGTATGCAGAGTGAAGTATCATGGCATATACCTACCATAGTTAAACTTAGAGTCAGTTTTACAGACCAATCAGTATTAATATAAGTACATTTTTATTTTAACATACTTTGTGTTCTCACAGGCATTGTAGTAATAAGATACTTTCTAAAAGGATCTCCTGTAATTCAGACATACTCTTCCTTACTTCTATTGTGGAGCGGCAGTTTAATTTCCCCTTTGTAGTCAGGATCAATCAACCCAGCCAGCACATTAACTGACTACTTTGTTGATTCAGAGGAAAGAGGAATCCAAGCTGGTGGGTGACAGTCTTAATTAATTTCCAGTTCAATGAAACCATTGAAGTTTCTACTGGTGGAAGCTTTCCTCCCTTTGGAACTGAGTTTTTAGGCTAGTAGAACATAAAGTCAAAGGAACAGGAAACAAAATTTTGCCAGTGAATCACTAGGGGTAATGATGAGTGGTACCAGATCTATTTCCATCTCTTGATTCCTGGACCCATGAAACCTGACTTTCGGAGAAATAACAAATCACTGGCCACGGCCCATGTATCAGTATGCAATTTCACATCAGCCCATTTTTTCTTCCAAGTAAAGTGAACAACCAAGTGCAGTACTTGAAGTTCTGGCCTCTAGGATTTCCCTTCATCACTGTCCTCCAGGGATGTCCTGGAAAATGGCTGTAGTACTGCTGTTTGTCCACTTTCAGGTGGCACCTGCATACCATGCAGAAGCATCTGTAATTCAGCCTGAGTCCTCTTTTCCTCTGTCAACTGATCATAGGTAATTCCCCATGAGGCCTTAGAAGCAAGCTGGGAGAGACAAGGAAGTATAGCAGGAGTGGGATAGATATGCATTTGGATTATTTTATGTAACTTGTGCCTTCAGGACCTGATAAAGTATATACAACTTCCATTTGATAATGGAGTGTTAACTGTGCATGCCCTACTTTTTGGCTTGGTAGGTCAGATGATACCAGCTCATAGTGGGCACCCTGCATATCATGGTGATTTGGTGGCCCATGGTCAAGCACTCAGTCCCTACTAAGGCCCAGTAGCAGGTGAAGAAATATTTTTTAAAGGGAAAGTAGTTGTCTGAGGAGGATGGCAGAGCTTTGTTCCAAGATCCTAAGATTCTGCACTGAATCACTTAAAGATGACTGCCAAAGGCTCAAGCAACATCCCTATAGGTCACTGACACTCCAGCATCATTGGATCTGCTGGGTCATATAGGTAATATGTCTGGAGAAGCTTCCATGGCAGCATAGACCTCTTCCAGAGCCTTTTCTTGTTGGTACCTCATTCAAAATCGCAGCTTCTGAAATCATTCAGCAGATGTGCTGGAGGACAAACCCAAATGAGGAATGTGTTGCCTCCAAAATCTAAAGGGGATTTTGTGACTTTTCATTGTTGTTGTAAGAGGGGCCAGCTGCAGCCACTTATCCCTCAGTTTAAGGGACATCTTGACATGGCTTACATCACTGGACCCTTGAAATTTCACTGAAGTAAAGGGCCCCTAAGTTTTAAGTCAGTTGAATTTATCACCCTTTGAAATGGAAATGTCTTACAAATATGTCTAGAGTACTTGCTATTTCTTGATCGCTAGATCTAATCATCATAATATAATCAATGTATGGGGATCAGTATGATACCTTGTGAAAGGGGAAAGTGATCAAAGTCACTGCAAACTGAAATGACAGTAAAGGTATATTGCTGATCTTGCCAGCTTCAAGCAAACTGCTTCTGGTGAGTTTTAGGGACAGTGGGAGAAAAAAAATGAATTTTCCAGATCAATATCTGCTTCTCAACATCCAGAGATATGTTAATTTTCTCAAGCAATGAAACCACATCTGTTAAAGCAGCTGAAATTGGAGTTATCAACTGATAAAGCTTAAGATAATATGCTATTATTCCCGAAGATTTGTCTGTCTTCTGCGCGGGTTAAATAAGCCAGTTGAATGAAGATGTAGGAATGATCGACCCTGCATCCTCTAGTCCTTGACAATGGCAGTAATCTATGCAGTGCTTCTGGGAATGTGATCATGATTTTGGTTTATGATTTTCCTAGGAATGTTATGGGACAAACTTAGTTCGTATTGCCAACACAGTAAAGAATTAAAGATCAGCAAGTCTATTAGCATGTAAGCAAAGTTTATGAGTGATACATTCTCATGGAAGGGAATAGGCCTTGCTAAGGTGGGAAAGAAAGGTACAGGGCATAGATAATGGCAAGGAAAGGGCAGTAAGGCAAGACATTGTATCAGATCCTTTGTCCAGAGGACTTATATAGTTGGCAGAATGGGGTGAGAGAGGTACACATGGATTGGTGGATAAAAGTGGTGCCAGCTTCCCCTGGGGGAATGTGACCATATAAACATAGGTATGTATAGAGGGTTGTTTCCCAGAATTTTTATCTTGCTCCAAACCACCTCTTGTCATCTGCTGTAAAACAGGTGACCATAAGCAGTTAAAGTTAGGGAAACTAACTGAAGTTAGTTGTGGGCCTTTTCTTTGAGTGCTGTGGGCCCCCTCTTCATCCTCCTTCCAGACCTTGGGATGAATAGACAGTTTCAAGGGCTTTCTTTCCCAGATAGGGGAAATGATACATACAGAACTTCAAGGACTCCCCTCCACCCGTGCCATCATGGTGTTTCTTGCGATGTTCAAAGTACCTGGCCATCTTATTGGACCAGGCTCAGGACTACTGAGTTAGTGGGTAAGACATGTCTCCCTCCTCCCTGCCTTGGTTTTGCTATTTACACTACCTAACAGGTAGAGGCAGTTCTAGTGAATTGTACTTGGCCTTCCCCTCCACAATAGCTCTCATTCCATAGTTCAGGAAACCAATGTGTGGATTCAGCTGAATGTTCTGTGTGTCTATTCCAACTATGCAACTTAGAACTTGAGAATTAATCACAGGGTGGGTTCAGGGACCCACTGGGCTCACATTGAGATCAAAGGAAAATACGCAGTGAGACTGGAAAGTGTAATGAAAGTATTCATAGCTCATCAGCTTCCAGTCAAGTTGTAGGTGTAGGTAGACATGCTTTACCCCCGTCACACAACCACAGAAATAACTACAAGTAAATTTCAAAACAAATAACACCCAGAATTGTCAGAAAATTGACCTATATGGAAGTACAACCACCAAGGATTTAAAGAAGCCACATTCACCCAGATGGATAAGAGGGTCAGGGTCATAGAGACAGGCAGAGAGGTGCAGAAACACTGTCTGAAGTGGAGATGCCATGGTGATGGAAGAATGGGCAGTCGTACATTCATATATGGTGGGTAAAAGTAGGGAGGGATACCGTGGATGTGAGTGATCTCAGCTCCAGGACAGATTGCACAGCCCAGAGTTCCAGTGCCAGGGAGATAAACCCTGTAACTTCTGGCTGTAAAAACCAGTGGGAGTTGAGGCAGTGGAAGAAACTGCTGGATTTTTAAGAGACTCTGTTTAAAGGGCCTGCACAGACTTCAAACATGTGCAAACCCACCCATTCTGGGATTCAGCACTAGGGCTACAGCAGGAAGGGCACCGGTAGCATATGGAAAATGAGTGAAGTGACTGGAAATGGGGTGAGTGCTGAGCAAACCTCCAGAAGACAGGCAGTGGCATTGTCCCCTTTCTGAGCCACAAATTGGTGAAGTGGGTTGCCACACCCTGTGATTACCTAAGGCTCCACCCCATACAATTTACAGGTGCCTTTTCTACAATACACCATGCTACAGAGTGAAAACAGCTCTACCTACTACACAGAAACAAATACAGGAAGGTTCCAAATTAAGGAGACAAAGAAATATGGCCCAAATGAAAGAACACAGCAAACCCCTAGAAAATGAACTAAATGAAACAGAGATAACCAATCTATCAGATGCAGAGTTCAAAACACTGGTGATCAGGGTCCACAAAGAACTCACTGGGTGCAGAAACAACCTAAATGGAGAAATGAAATTTACATTAAGTGAAATAAAGAAAAATCTACAGGGAACCATCAGTGGAGGGAAGGAAGCTGGGATTCAAATCAGTGATTTGGAATATAAGGAAGAATACACATTTGACCAGAACCACAAGAAGAAAAAAGAATTCAAAATAAATGAGGATAGTATAAGGACCCTCTGGAATATCTCCAAATGTACCAACATCTGAATCATAGGGATGCCAGAAGGAGAAGAAAAGCAAGATATTGAAGGCTTATTTGAAAAGATAATGAAAGGAAACTTCCCTAATTTGGTAAAGGAAATAGACATACAAGTCTAGGAAGCATAGAGATTCCCAAACAAGTTGAACTCAAGGAGGAACACACCAAAACACATCATAATTAAAATGCCAAAGGTTAAAGATAAAGAAATAATCTTAAAAGCAGCTAGATAAAAACAGATAATTACCTACAACGGAGTTACCATGAGCCTATCAGATGATTTCTCAAAAGAAATTTTGCAGGCAAAACAGACTGACAAGAAGTATTCAAAGTCATGAAAAGCAAGGCCCTCCACTCTAGATTACCCTGTCCAGCAAAGCTATCATTTAGAATGGAAGGACAGATAAAGTGGTTCCCAACGAAGGTAAAGCTAAAGGAGTTCATCATCACTGAGCCATTATTACATGAAATATTAAAGGGACTTATTTAAGAAAAAGAAGAATTAAAATGGCAACAAATTCACAACTATCAACAACTGAATCTAAAAAAACAAACTAAGCAAACAACAAGAACAGGAATAGAATCATAGACATGGAGATCTTTTGGAGGTTTATCAGCTAGGAGGGGGAAGGGGAAGAATGATGGAGAGGTGCAGGGATTAGAGAGCATAAATGGTAGCTACAAAATAGAGACATGGATGTTAAGAACAGTATAGAAATGGAGAAGGCAAAGAACTTATATTCATGACCCATGGACACGAACCCAAGGGTCTTTGCTGGAGGGAAGGAGGGTACTGAGTGGAGGGTAGCAATGAGGAAAAATTAGGACTACTGTAATAGTATATTCAATAATATATATATTTTTTTAAAAAGGAAATATTCATTACTCTCCAAATCTAATTATTTTTCAATATCTCTCCCACGGAGAAAAAATGTAGACTCAGTTACCAGGGATCATCTATATTTGCATAAGAAGTATTTTCAAGAAAAATAAAACAGTAAAATTGTTGAGAAGCTATTTTGTGTTAGGAACTTTATGAAATCAACATGATCACCTTTTATGTCCATGAGAGCACATGAGGTTTTCCTATTTTAAAAAAATATTCAGCCATAAGAAAAGATGAAATGCTGCCATTTGCAACAACATGAATGGAACTTGAGAATATCAGGCTAAGCAAAATAAACCAGTGAGAAAAAGCCAAAAAACATATTTCACTCATACATGGGATATAAAACAGAAACTCATAGACATAGACACTATGGTGGTTACCAGAGGGAAGAGGTTGGGGTGTTAGAAAAGCGGGGCAAATATATGGTGACAGAAGATGATTTGACTTTGGGTGGTGGGCATACAATGCAATATACAGATCATGTACCATAGATACATGCACTCAAAATCTATATCATATTATTAACTAATGTCACCCCAGTAGATTTAATAAAATAAAAGTATATTTTAAAAATAATTAAAACAATGTTGGTAGAGTTTATGTAATTCATCCAAATCCAGGGACGGATCATGTTAAATTCAAATGTAACTTTGTTTCTTTATAGTAAACACTCATGAGAGAGTAAGACTTTAAGAACTACTATGAATAGTACAATTTGAAGTTTTAACTCCCTCAGGTATCAAAATTTACCTTCTAATTAAAAGAAATTATATTTCTACATCTAAAAATTTGGAACATAGGCAATACAATCCTTAAGACAAAATATGATGACAGAGCCTCAGGGAAACTTTTTAAAATATATAGCTGCAGGCTAATGCTATAACTAATTAAACTAATTATAACAACCTTTAAGAAGTCAAAAATTCTATGAAATAGAACTTCTTTTGTTTGAATATTAGGAAAAAATAGCCTCATCAGCATAATTCAATAAATGTAGATTATATTAAGTTAGTTACTCTAAAATGTCAGTCATTATGATAGTTGATAAATTTAAATAAATTTATATTACAAGAAGAAATAAAATAACAATTAAAATGTATTTTATCTTAAATTATTTAATGTATTAAAATATAATTGTTCCTTTGAAAGTTAGGTATTTTAATAACAACATACATACCTTATTTATAATTTACAACTTATATTTTATTAGACTCTACATTATGCTAAATAAAAAGAGTAATAAAATACTTGAAAAAGTTTTGTACAGTTTAAATTTTATAAATTCAATTTCATAAAACATTAGGTTTATGTTTATCCTGGCTAAGCAAAAATGCTATGTTTCATCTCTGCTCTAAAATACTGTATAAGATATAGCGTGGGAAGTAAAATAATTCCATCACTATTTTTTACCATGCCTTACAACAAAATGTATTTTTAATCAAAATAATTCATAGATTAATTTAGCATATAAAATAATTTTACAAAAATTCCAAAACAACACATTTGAATCCACTTTTTATTTTCTTTTTTCTTCTTTATGTACAGAACTTCTCCAAACACCACATTTATTGCAGCTATAAAGTCACTTGACGTTGGTCAAGTATCATTTTTTCCCCAAACTTTTTTTACATTAAAATATGACAGTTACTGATATTAAATCCATAAAATATTGATATAGCATAACATATTAAGCCTTAGGCACTTAAGCAATCAACCATCATAAAAATAGGTCCAGATTCCCCAATTTACATGTCTGAATTCAGCATTTTACTGACCCTATCTGGTGATATATGCTCATTCAGAAGACAGCAGAGGCAATGGGTATTTACTTTGGAGGGCACTGAACATGACGACCTGGAAGTACATGATGGTGTTACCACAGACCAGCCTACCTTTCTCCAAGGTGGTTTCATAATTCTGGAATGGCAGGTCTAATATATACAAAACGAAGACAGACAACACGACATTTACTCTGTGGATACATCTCACTCATATTATGTATGCATTATGCTATTGAACACAACTAGTCCTAAGCACCTGTCACTATCAACCTGTTTTTTTTAGTTTGGGTGATGCATCAGTCCTATACCCCACTATCATTTCTCTCCCAGTGCTTTTAGGATCAAAGATGACCTAGGCAGTAACCAATGGCTGTGGATGCCTATGGAAAGTGTTTTGAGACTCTATTGCCTTTGGAAGGATAAATTTGTAGAACAGCTATGTTTTCATCCTTTGAAATACAAACCTTTCTAGGTTTACCTTGAAGCTTTAATCCAATTACAGTATTCTATTTTCACAGAAAAATAAAAGAATTTCCTTTGGGGTAGCCCAAATCAGGATCATTCACACCACTGCATACTTGAAGTAAGAACACAAACAGATGTGTAATGTTAATTGGACCTTTTTGTTCAAAAAGTGCTCTATTAGGGCTGACTGTGGGATTCTCCTGTTCTTCTAAATCACCACTTTAGAAATTCTAAAGGTCTTCAATGTACCTTTATATAGGAATTTGGGTTCACCACAATGTACATTCCAGTGTAGTCCATGCACATTCCACTGGTTTTGGAAAAACCACAAGTCCTGGACTAGAAATCTGGTCACAATAACTTGGGATCTCGTGTTCAGAGTACAAAGCATAGCCGAATGTGAATGAAGAGTGCAACCAAGAACCAATGAAAAACTAAGTAGAAGAACAAAATCAAGCTCCAGATCTTGGCAGTGCACCCCAAGAACCTCGGTGGTGTGGAGGTAGATAAAGAGCCTCCACTAGGCCAGGTTCTGGCTGAAGGACTTTTTGTGGCGGGCCTAGGAGTGGCCACCGGTAAAGGCAGCCGGGGCAGAGGTGCTTCCCAGCTCAAGCAATGCAGCCCTGGGACAACAGAGGAAAGGCGATGGCTAATGGCCACAGACACCTCCCTGCAGAGAGGCCTTCCAACACTCCAAATGTCGTGCTGATTTACATGCCAGGTGCTCCAATCAAATGATCAGGCTGGTGATTTGTCATTTTAGAGTTGATGAAAGTAAGTTTCAGATTAATTAATGATCTTTAAGTAAAAAAGTAGTTAATCACTGAGCTGGAATTTAAACCTTTTTATTTTTGTCTGATCCCAATGCAGGTGTTATTTACTAGCATTTGATACCAATATTGCATTATTAGTTATGATTCTCCTTTTTATTCATTCTACAGATATCTTCTGAGCATTAAGGCCAACCACTGTTCTAAGCAATACAAACACACTGTGAAAAAAATAGAAACTCTTGTCCTCTTAAGAATGACAATCTGTAATATTCTGAGTTAAGATATTACGAAATTTTGTGACCCTTAAATAGTAGAGAGCTTTCTTTGATAAAATTTTAACAACTTCTTGAGCCACACATTTTTATAAATGTATGCAAAAATCTCTAGAACCTATAGCTGAATCAATGCTATTACTGCATTTACAATTCAAATTTTCAATAGTTTACAAAATTCACCTTTTCATTTGTATATTTTATCACATAATATAGATAAAAATGAAAATGAAATTTTATGTGTAAATTTTAAATTCCAATCAATATCCCAAGATGCTATTTTTGTTTTTAAAAATATAGCATGCACTATATTACTACTACTATTATATATTCATACTAACAACTTTGAAGTCTATAACTTCCTTACATAACTTTAAAGTACAGAGTCAGAGTGATGTCCTACTGGAGGAAAAGAAATCTTTTTTCTAATGGGACTTAAAATATTTGCAGAGACTATCTTTTTAAAAACAACAACATACATTATGAAAAGAAAACTTCCAAAGAAGTAGGAACCTAGATCGATGCCTATTTTTCACTTTGTATTTTTAACACCAAGTGAAATAAGTACTGTTTCCCCATCAGGCTCAAAGTGGCAATCAAATACACTTCAAAGGATTCTGGCATCCGTTTTGCTTTGTTCTCAGTGACACTGACAACAGCTGCCGTGTAAACCGGATAAATAACCTTTGACTTCAGACAGGAGGCTGGAAGAACATATCCCTGGAGTTGCTTTATTTGTTGACTTCCTTGCTGATTATCTGCTATACCGAAGATACTTCTTTAATCATTGATGCTCCTGTGAGGGGTTTGTTTTTCAGCAGCATCATAAATGCAAATAGAACTGAAACTCAAAGACTTGCACATCCACTTATGTGAGTCTTAACGCCCCAGAGAGTATTAGATAGTTAATGAACTCTGTCTTTTTTGGATCCTTGGGTATTGTATTCTTTAAAGTTTGTGAAGATATGCCCAGAGACAATAATACCTATCTTTTGGGAATAGAGGCAATTGGCTCAAATTACTGCATAAGCAGAATTTTCACAAAACACTTATATGCTAAAATCTTTTAAAAATTCATTTTAATTTTACAAGATAAGAAAAGTTCTGTTAAGTATATATTTCCTGAAAGTATAAAAAGAGTGCTAGTGTACTACAAACTGTTTAATATTAAAATAATAATATTAATCACTATGTAAAATGTAACTGGTATTCAAATGATTGGTCTCCATATGCAAGTTATAAAGCAATTTTCTTTCTTTCCCAGGTCTCTTCAAAGTTACCCATTAGCCTGGTTTTGTGTGCTTCTGGGGAAACTCATGGGCAGGTCCTCAGGTATTTCAAACCTCAAAATGGCTTTATTAAATGAGATGAAATTGTGAGTTAGTATAATAATCAAAATGCTGAACCTCAAAGATGTTAAATTTCTCTCCTTCCCCTGAATGCGGTTTCAGTTCTGGACGTCTGCACTTGATAAGAAGAAAGTGTCACCTTATTTCTTCCTTTGCCAATCCTCCCCGATTGTTTGGCTCCATCTTTTGATCCCAGAGCCCCCATCAAAGGTTCAATCAGAAGAGAGGAGATTCGGGGTGAGGAGTGCAGCCTAATTCTGTGTTGATCTGCTGTTGGCCCTTTCTCAACCTGGCAGACATGCCCCACAGATTTCTTTCTGGAAATGACTCTTCTCCGTGTTTTCCAGAAAATGCCCCCTCCTACCCTGCCAAATTCCAAACACCACTAACTTGGTATTGAGGTCTCCAGCTGGCTTTTACGCCACACCCCACCCTAACCCAGCTTTGGCCCTAAGAGGACACTCGTGTAGTCTTCTCAGTCTTACTGCAGCTGGGTGAGGTCCTATCAGAACCTGACAAATTCTCTTGCAGCCCACATCTGATCCACAGGAGACATGTACATTTCTCCCTGCCATCTGTTCTGCCACTTTAAGCTAATAATGCTATTCTTTCACCATTACATTTTTTTTTAATGTGCTGCAGACTCACTTCTGTTGCGTGTAAAACCTGAGAATGGGAAGGTCTGCTCATGGTTCTCATGAAGCTCTTCCCATGTGGTTTAAGATGAGGATAACAAACACCTCACACCCCAACAGTTTTGCCAATGGCATTCTGTTTGTTTCTTTAACTGCTCCTTCAACTTTCCACCCACCCCTTACATATCCTCAAATAGGTGATGATCTCGAAGTGAACATCATTTGACAGCCCCTCTTTTGCAGGTTCCTCATACATCTTCTATCACATCTGTTGGAATCTGAGTGCTCTTGTCTGTACCTCTTCCAGGAGGGGCTATTTTGTTTTGATTTGAGGGTCACAAACTGCAGCAGCATCACCACCAAGTTTACTGTGTTCTGATCTTCACAGATCCAAGAAAAGCCAGTTTTAGGGCATTTTCAGGAAAGGATATTATTATGGAATGTTTGTGACCGCTAAACACCCAAATTCATATGCTGGAGCCCTACCTCCAACATGGCAGTGTTTGGAAACGGGGTCTTTTAGAAGTACCTAAGGTTAGGTTAGTTAAAGTGGGATCCTCTTGGTGGCATTAATGGCCTATAAGAAGAGGAAGGTTGGTCCTTCGCTCCCCTCCCATACACTCAGCATGGGAGGGCCATGTGAGGACATATCTGGGAAGAGGCCATCTGCAAGACAGAAACAGAGCCCTCACAAGCCCCCAATGCCCTAGCCTCTTGATCTTAAACATTCTATTCCCTAGAACCCTCTGAAATAAAATTCTGTTGTTTAAGCCACTCAATCTATGGTATTTTGTGTGACACCCCAAGCAGACTAAGACAGATATAAGGTTTAAAACTCTTGGAAACTTGTCATAATGTCACACCTAAACATTTGAGTCAGGATTCAAGCCCAGGGTTGTATGAATGCAACCCTGCTCTTTTGACATAGCTCACTGTTACCCCCTGAAGTTCTGGGCTTCTAGGACGTGTTTTGTGGTGATGTTTCATAATTTGTTTGCTTCTTCCCTAATGGTATTCATTCCTTCACTAAATATTCCCCAGCTTTTCTAAATTGGGCTGAGATTTGTTTCCTTTGCCTGCCACTAGCGGTGTTCCTATTAATCCTTTCGGTTTGTCTTTAAGTGCTGCTGTTTTAGTCGGCCAATGTCCATATACACCTGTGTATTTTATATGCATATCTGTACATTTGTATTGCAATCATGACATGTATAAATAATGCCAACTTGTATATTTGGTAAATTACTAACACCAAGAGCCCTGAAATTGCTGTGTATATACTCCATGGAGAGTAAAGCAAGCGTTTCTATCTCTTCTGTTAGCAACATGCATAGACTTAAAAATGTAATCTGATTATTACCTATTTTGGCTTTTCAGAGGTCTTCAAGGGATCCAGTGTTTTAAGGCAATTAATGTTAAGTGATATTTGATAAAGTATTATGAAGACTTGTATTTGTGTTATAGCATAAAGGTAAAATGAAGGCCAGAAGTATAATGTATTATAATTCTACGTAAATCCTGGTAGACCCTCCCCACAATTCTTTTTATTTAGAAAGCCCTCTCTCTACAGGAATGAAAGGACCGCAGCAGAACTAAGCCACTGTTCGGGTGACAGCTGAACGACTCTGCTTTGAAAATCCATTCAAACTCCATGGATCCAATTAAACTACCTACATGCTTCTTATTTAATTACAAACAGTTTAAATTGCTGTTAAATTATTTCAATATTCCACATGTGATCGAGATAAGAGAAGTTTTTCATATTTTTCCTTTAAAGATGATATTTACTTGGTATTTATCCAAGGGTATGAGAAAGAGCAACAGAAATGTTGAAAAGGCTAAGATGTAATGATCACAAAACTTATAATTAAAATATTCCTGTGAAATCTTAGAGTGGTGTTACCCTGCAGGATATGTAATGTATTTCAGTTTCCTTTGATCATACTTGTGTTTAACTGACTGAAAAGGAAATATATTTTCTTATCTCCCAAGGTTAGTACTTCAGACGAATTTCATTTTGAAAACAAAACTGGTAGAGATTCTTACTCTATAAAAAGAGTTGCACTACATCACTTTATTTTAGGTTGAAATTCTCCTTCTACCCGTGATTTCTTAATTCTCTGTAAACATAAAAGCCTTACGGTAAATTTGATAAATGTTTGTTTTGGTTTTTTTTGAATGGGGTATTGTACAAATGTAAGCCATGTTTGGCACAGTAAGGTCAACACAGTCGCACTTTCATCAACAAGCATATTCAAGAAAAACTCAAATTCAGATGCACAAATTATAGTTGTTTTCAGCATTGCTAAAATTTGTCTATTTTGTGTCCTATAGTCTAGACTGCACACATTTGAACTGTTACAATTTAGGCACTTTATATTATGGGATAATGCTGACCGGATAAAATGCAGTTTGAACAGTAAGCTGTCTACTAGCAGCAGTAGAAACAGCACAGCAGAAAACTGACCATATATATATGATATCCTCCTAAGTGTTAAAACCCTAAAACAGTATTTATCACCCTATCAGAAGTGAGGGATAGAGGAGCCTGCTGTTGCTGCTCCATAGTATTTTTTTTCCATTAGCAAGTGTCGTTATTCAAGCCTCATTATTGCTCCTAATGAAGCAATACACCAAAGCTAAATTCGAGTCAGTATAAATATTTAAATGAGCTCCTACAGTGCATTGAACTCTGTGAGAAACATTTTGAGAAAAAGAGAAACCAGAGAACAATCTCTCAACTATCTTAATTTCCATGGTGATAAATGGTGACATTCCTATTTCAATACTTTCTCCAAACTGGTACTCATATAAATAAAAAAAGCTTTTTGTAGGGCCGTCTACTTCTCTTGGTGCTTCTGCAAATAACATTTTATGATACAGTGTGTGAGCAAGGCAACTGCACTCAACAAAGCTGCATTCTTGAAATCTGCAAATCACTTAACAGGTAAGCTTGTCAAGGGAAGTAATAAGACTTTGCTGGTAACTATATAAGTTTACAATATTAAGTTTTCCTCAGAAATTTTTACTGTATCAAATTTCCATCAGAGAACCAAAGGTGTAGATCCCCATTTTTATATGTTTCCATGATCATATGTAAATAAGACAAAATTGTCTTAAAATGTAGCTTGAAAAAATACCATCTGTTGTCAACTTTCAAAGTACAAACAACCTAAATAAAATAATACTATTTCCCAAGATAAATGCATAATATAAGGTTTAGATATTTACATTTTAAATAGTGAGTAGTAAGATTAAATGAGCAAAAATGAATCAGTTGAGCAATTACACAAACAGGTGATAACATACAAAGTTGAAAAAACAATTTAGTAAGAGAAAGCAAGGAGTTGAAGATGGAAACATAGGGCAATGGGATGAATAATGACCAGGTAGGGAAGGGGGTTGCTGTTTTGTTCAGTAAAGTCAGTTAGACATTCTTAGGGAGGGTGTGGTGCAGACCAGAATTCATCCAGGACAATCCAGGAGAACATTTGGGTAGAGTATGGTTGGTGGAGGGCAGGGCAGAACAAGTTAATGTAACTGGAGATGTGACAATGTGCGACTGGCTCACCAACATCAGGGGACTTTCTGAAAATGGAGCCAGGATTCAGAAATTCTCTAATGATACTAATTTCTCATACCCTACCTGGATAACGGATTAGACGTGTTCTGGAGGGACAGTATCTCGTCTTCCATCAAACATGCCATCAGAAGCTCCTTTTGAAAAGTAGTTTGTATGAGAGCTACATCTAATAATACCTTCATAAACTTGGCCCTGTCTCGTTTTACTCATTCACAAGTGGGAAGTACATTGCCTTATATTAGATTTGACTTCCGCTTATTTTTAAATATACAGAAACCATAGATGAATAAGTGATACTCCGATGTTATACCTAGTGCCCCGCACAAAAAAATAGGTGTGCTTTTTTGTTTGCTGGTTTCTTGTGGTTGTTTTAAATTCAGAGGTTTATGTTTAGTAGAACGTTAACATCTGAACATTCTGTATATCTGTTTAGACAGCCATGTTCTCCTTCACAATAGCTTGGTTAACTAGCAGTGCGTCATTGCTTAGATGTAGGCAAGGCTTTGAATTTCTTTATTGACTTGTGAACGCATCCATCTAATTTCACCAAAAAGTTGTCACTTGTAGATATAAATCACTTTAACTTATGTACGCATATTAAAATTTTAAAGTGCTTTTCTCTGTGACCTATTGTTCTGTGATATATGTCAGTGCCGTAGGCCCTTGATGGAATGATGACATTAATAGAAAGAAAAGTTATTCTCTCTAAACGCAAGCAGTGTCCTTATCAAATAGAAAATGATGTGCCCTGACATGCACACTATAAAGTTCCATTTTACCATGAAATGAGTTCCTGACAAAATATACCATACCTGACAAAAGAAGGCATAATAAAAGTATAGAATTTCTTGAGCATTTTGTTCAGTGGATCAAAAATGTTCGTAGTTTTTAATCCATTCATTCATTAAACATGAATTTATGGAGCACTCACTATTTCTCAAATGTTGTCTAGTTTCAAAATTCAAAGCACTCAAAATCTGGTGAGTAAATATTTACAAAACTGTAATGAAATGTGATGGACGGTACTAAGTTTTCTGTTAAGGGTAAGTGTCTAATAATGCTACCTCAGATAAAGAATTCCAAAGAAGTTAATATTATTTTAACTGTTCTTGAGAAAGTAATATTATTCTCAAGTCTTAAAATTATTTTTAAGATTTAATCACATGGAGCTTATATGAAAAGGGAACTATTTGAGTGGACAGGAAATACCATTCCTTTTTTTTTCAAGTTTATTTTGTTGATTATGTTATTACAGTTGTCCCAATTTCTTTCTCCCTTTTCTCCCCTCTCCACCCTGTATCCTCCCACTGTCCAGCATCTGCCCTTAGTTCATGTCCATGGATTATACATATAAGTTCTTTGGCTTCTCCATTTCCTATACTATTCTTAACCTCCCCCTGTCCGTTTTATGTCTACCATTTATGCTTCTTGTTCCCTGTACCTTCCCCCTCATTTTCCCCTTCCCTCTCCCTGCCAATAACATTCCATGTGATCTCTATTCTTGTGATTCTGTAACTGTTCTAGTTGTTTGCTTAATTTTTGTTTTTGTTTTTTAGGTTCAGTTGTTAATAGTTGTGAGTTTGTTGTCATTTTACTGTTCATAGGTTTTGATCTTCTATTTCTTAGGTAAGTCCCTTTAACGTTACATATAATAAGGGCTTGCTGATGATGAACTCCTTTAATTTTACCTCATCTGGGAAGCACTTTATCTGCTCTTCCATTCTAAATGATAGTTTTGCTGGATCCAGTAATCTTGGGTGTAGGTCCTTGCCTTTCTTGACTTCAAATACGTCTTTCTAGCCCCTTCTTGCTTGTAAGGTTTCTTTTGTGAAATCAGCAGGTACTCTTATGGACACTCCTTTGTAGTTAACTCTCTCCTTTCCTCTTGCTGCTTTTCAGATTCTCTTCTTATCTTTAATCTTGGGTAACTTAGTTATGATGTGCCTTGGTGTGCTCCTCCTTAGGTCCAATTTTTTCAGCACTCTCTGGGCTTCCTGGGCTTCCTGGAAGTCTATTTCTTTCACTGGATTGGGGAAGCTTCCCTTTATTATTTGTTTAAATAAGATTTCAATTTCTTGGTCTTCCTCTTATCCTTCTTGCAGTCCTATAATTCGGATGATGGAGCTCTTGAAGTTGTCCCAGAAGTTCCAAAGTCATTCTTCATTTTCTAAATTCTTGTTTCTTCATCCTGTTCCAGTTGGATGTTTATTTCTTCCTTTGTTTCAAATCATTGATTTGAGTCCTGGTTTCCTTCCCTTCACAGTTAGTTCCCTGTATATTTTCCTTTATTTCACTTTGTGTAACCTTCATATATTCCTTCATTTCATGACTGAGCTGAATCAATTCTGTAAGCATCTTGATTACTAGTGTTTTGAACTCTACATCTGACAGGTTGTCAGTCTCCTCTTTGCTTAGCTCTTTTTATGGAGCTTTGATCTGTTCTTACACTTGGGCCATGTTTCTTTGTCTCAGCACGCCTCTTATGTGGTTAAGGGGGAAAGCCTTAGGTATTCACCAGGGCAGGGCAACCCTCTCTGTTGTGTTGTGGAGCTATGTGTGGGGGAGGGGTCTGAGAGGGAACAATTCAGCTCACTTGCTCAGCTCTAGCCCCAGTTTCCAAAGAACTCTCCTGTGAGACTGAGAGTTTCTACTGCCTTTGCCAACCCCATAGTATTTTACAGTCAGAGGTTTTGAGTCTTGACTTTACCGGACAGCCAGCCCCTCCTTGCCTCTGTGGTCTGCAGCTTTTCTGCGGGTCCTCTCCACCTGTCTGGCTGCCTGTCTCCACCCCTCCTACCAGTCTGGGTAAATGTTTCTTTAACTTCTTGGTTGTCAGAGTTTCATACAGTTTGATATTCTGGCAGTTCTGATTGTTTATCGTTTTTAAATTGGTTGTTATCCTTCTTTTGGTTGTACGAGGAAGCCAAGCATTTCTACCTATGTCTCCATCTTGGCTGGAACTAGGAAATACCACTCTTAAAAAATACAAGTGGTCCAGAAACATATGAAAAGATGCTCAACATCATTAGCTATCAGAGAGATGCAAATTAAAACCACAATGAGATACCACCTCACACCAGTCAGAATGGCCATCATCAACAAAGCAACAGATAACTGTTGGAGGGGATGTGGAGAAAAGGGAACCCTACTGCACTGTTGGTGGGAATGCAGACTGGTGCAACCACTATGAAAAACAGTATGGAACTTTCTCAGAAAAATGAAAATGGAACTGCCTTTCGACCCAGCAATTCCACTACTGGGTTTATACCCTAAGAATCCTGAAAAACCAATTCAAAAGAACCTATGCACTCCAATGTTCATAGCAGCACAATTCACAATAGCCAAGTGCTGGAAACAACCTAAGTGCCCATCTACAAATGAGTGGATCAAGAAACTATGGTACATTTACACAATGGAATTCTACGCAGCAGAGAGGAAGAAGGCGCTTATACCCTTTGCAACAGCATGGATGGAACTGGAGAGCATTATGCTAAGTGAAGTAAGCCAGGCGATGAGGGACAAATACCATATGATCTCACCTTGAATTGGAACATAATGAACAAAAGCAGAAAGCAAGCAAAACATAACCAGAGACATTGAAATTAAGAACAACCTAACAATAGCCAGGAGGGAGGGGCAAGGGGACAATGGGGAGAAGGGTTTTCAGGAACCACTATAGAGGACACAAGGACAGAACCAAGGGGGAGGAGGGAAGCATGGAAAGGAGGTGGGGTTGAGGGGGTGGGGGAAGGGGAAGGGAGAGGATGCGGACAACTGTAATTGAACAACAATAAAGTAATTATTTAAAAAAATACAAGTGGTAATATAATTGGAAAAAAATACTCAATTACTCTTCACACCAGTAATTCCCTTAAATATATCTGATCTTATTTATTTATTGACTTTTTTATTTTCTGTGCTATCTTTGTCCTTACACTACCTATTTGTTCCATGAAAACAAGAACTTTTCCTGTCTTTACTTGTGCCTCTTATATTAAATGACAACCAGGTTTATTGAATGAGCAAATAAATATATTTTACTTGGAAAATAATTTTGTGACTTTACAAAGCATACATTTAACATTACAATCAATGTTGAAAACATCTGCCTACGAGATGTTTGCCTAGGAAAACAAATCAGTAATATATACTCTCACCATCCATATGTAATGAGTGTTGTACTAATGGCTTTAATTTCTAAGAAGGAAAGCAAAGGAAAAGAAGGCATAAATAATAGAAATAAAGAAGGAATGCTCTATTTGGAGATGATTTAATTATTAACAGACTACCTTTTGGAATCTGGGAGAAAGAAAATGACACAAACTATTAAGCAAAGTTAGCAAGTTTAAGATTCAAGGCCAACTTCAACAATCATATGTAGTTCTATAACTGGAAGCAAAAAATTGGAAAACAAATTTAAAATCCCATTTGAAATAGCATAAATACACCAAACCTTTATAAAATAATACAGCAAAACATGATGTTTACATCTCTACAAAACATAAATAACACTAAAGACAAATAAATAGAGGTATACAGTATCATGAATTGGAAAAATCAACATAAATAGGGAAACACTAACTTTTAATCTTTCAATTAAGATACTTAGCAGTTCTATATCTAAAATCTTAAGTTAACGTAAAACATCTTGATGAAAGTGTACAATATATTGGAAATCTTTGGAAAGACAAAAAATTCTTCGCTCAGACCTAAACACCTTTACCATAATACTATGGCAATTAAACCTTTAGTATAAAACTAAGTCAATCAAATTTATAAATTTATGCTAAAATAAGACACTGTTTCAGAAGTAAGAAAAAAGCAGGTCATATACTGGGGGAAATATTGCAATGCTTATATTTGACAAAGAACCTGTATCTAGAATATGTAAAGTATCTTCATAATTTTTTAATAAAGAGATAAACACTTCAATGACAAAACAGACAAACTTCTTAAATAAAAACTTCACAGAAAATATATATGAGTACTCAACAAGTGCATGAAAGAGTGCTCACTACCATTACTGAGCAGGGAATTACAAATTGATACCATCATGATGATATCTTTCACACTCACCAAAATGACAAAAATGACTGACAATACCAAGTGTTGACAAGTATGTGAATACACTTGAATTCTCATATATTAATGGAGCGAATACGAGATGTTATAACCACTTCAGTAAAGTGGTTTCTTATAACATCAATCATGAACTTATTCTATAATATAACCATTTCTTTATGCATACTTTACTCAAGAGAAATGAAGACCATACTGACAACATGAACTTAACAAAATCATTGACATACATCCTTTCATAAAACTGGAAAACACTCCAATGTCCATAACCAGGAGAATGGATAAGTTGATGTATATTCATTCAAAGGAATACTACCTCACAAATTAAAAAATGAACTAAAGATATACAACAGCAATGCTAAATCACAAATGCTACTTTTAGCAACAGAAGGAAGACATGAAAGAGTTTTAACTATTTGATTCATTTTATATGCAAAACCAACAAAAACTAGTGTGCAATGATAGAAATCAAAAGAATGATTATGGAAGTGGGGATTTACTGAAAAGGGAGCATGTGAAAATTTTCTGGGATGATGGAAAATATTTTATAAGTGAATTTTTATTGTATGCATGTATAAATTGACAAGAAACATCAATCTGCACACTAAAGATGTAGGTATTTTACTGTAGGCAAGTCTAACAGATATGTACTCAGTAGATATATTTGACAGTAAATGTGACATGCTGAAAAAATAAGTAAAGATAAAGTGAGAAAAATTCACAGAGATATAGAAGGAAATAACTGGAAAATAGAGGAGAGAGGTTAGAGATGTAGAATATGCAATCAGAAATTCTAACTGTATTAAACTGGATTCAAGGAAGGAGAAGAGTAACAGAACGGGGCAGAAGTCCTATTTAAAGAGATAATAACCCCTCCTATTTTGTTCTTCTTTCTCAAAATTACTGAGGTAATTCCTACCCTTCGCAACAGCAAGGACAGAACTAGAGAGTATTATGCTAAGTGAAATAAGCCAGGCAGTGAAAGACAAATGCCCCGTCATCTCACTTATCAGTGGAACTTAATCAACAAAACAAACAAGCAAGCAAAATAGAACCAGAGACATGGAAATAAAGAACAAACTGACAGTCACCAGAGGGGAGGGGAGGGGAGGGAGATAATGGGAGAAAGAAGGGGAAGGGTGAAGTCAAGGAACATGCATAAAGGATCCATGGACAAAGGCTACAAAAGGGGGAAGATTGAATATGGGAAGTGAGGGTAGGATAGGGGAGAGTAATGGGGAGAAAATGGTGGCAAGTGTAATTGAACAACGACAATAAAAAAGAGATAATAGCTGGGAATTCTCTAAAATTGATGAAAGAAATCAATTGATAGAATCCAAGAACTCAACAAATATCAAGTGGGAAGAATGAAAGGAAATCCACAAAGAAAAAAAAATGGAACAAAACTGTTGAAAACCAAAAAAAAAAACAACCCCCCAAAACAACCAAACAACAACAACAACAACAACAAAAATAAGGAGAACATTTGTCAAAGACACACTAAAAAAGCCCCTGCAAGGTGGATAAAATATTTGAAAATCTACCAGCAAAACCAACCATGATAACAAAATAAAACAAAAAGACTATCCTAATAAATGCAGGAGAATACATATTAAAATCAGTATCTGACCATGACATGAGAACGATAGAACCTGGCATGTACACTGTTGGTGGTAGAAATAGTGGGCAATCCCAGTTCCGCCATCACTCAATGTTGGACCCTGGGCAACTTTGTGACCTATCATCTTTACATACCTAGCAACAGAAAAAAATCAAGAATAATTTTTAAATCTCATTTATCAAAAAATCTTTGCATTGAAATCTTTAGATTTTAAAGATTTCCAGAAATCTTTAACATGTGATATACAAAACACAATAAGACAGTTTCTTCATTTTTCAAAAAATATTTTTTGTAACAAGATATATTATTGAGGACACTGTTAAGTTCCAGCATTTTATGAACTTGTAAAATTTTACAAGGGTATTATACATTATTGTAGTAGGAAGAATTCTGAGATGGCCCCCAAAACTCTTTCCTCCTTGTGTCCATACCCCATGTAATCCCCTCCCTTTTTGGGTGAGCAAGCTGAGGAATATGATGGATGTATTGTCATGATTAGGTTATATTACAGGACAAAAGTAGATTTGCAGAATATATAAATATGTAATTTAAGGTCCCAATTAGTAGACTTGGAGTTTACCAAAAGGGAAATTATTGTGGTGAGAATAGCCTAATTAGGGAGTCCTTAAAAAGAACCAGGCTCCTCTGAAGGATGAGATTGCAAGTATGAGACTTAGTCTTCCATCAGTATTGAAGTAAACACCACACTTTGAGAAAGCCAGGCCCTGAGAGCAGGTTCCAGGAGATGAAATTGATTCCTGGTCCACAACTAGCAAGAAAACAGGGACTTCAATTTTAAGGCAAATTGAATTCTGCCAATCACCTGATTATGCTTGGAAGAGGGCCCAAGTTCTAGATGAAAACAGCCTAGTGGACACCTTGATTTCAGCCTTGTAATATGCTGACCTATACAATGTTTGGGCTTGGACCTGCTGAATCTGTAAAATAATAAGTGAGTGTTGTTATTTTTTAAAAATATTTTATTTACTTATTTGTTTTTAGACAGACTGGAACGGAGGGAGAAAGAGAGGGAGAGAAACATCAATATGTGGTTGCCTCTCATGTGGCCCCCACCGGGGACCTGGCTTGCAACCCAGAAATGTGCCCTGACTGGGAATTGAACCAGTGACCCTTTGGTTCACAGCCCATGCTCAATCCACTGAGCTACACCAGCCAGGGCAAGTGAGTGTTGTTCTTAATACTCTAAATTTTTGATAATTTGTTACATGACAGTGGAAAACTAATAGAGTCACCAGTGAAGAACGATCAATTTTCATAATTAAGGGAAACTCGTATACTTAATTAATTAACTTTAGACAAATAAAATGCATTTATTTATAATCGTTAATTTACAAGGTCTAAAAAATTTGTTTAATCTATAACCAATTTAAGAAAATGGAATTATAAAATATTTTGTTTTTCATACATTGGTACTTTATTTGTTGTATGATGTTCTCTTTTCTTTCTTTTTTTATTTTTTTTTAGAATTTATTTATTTATTTTTAAAGAGAGGGGAAGAGAGGGAGAGAAACATCAACGTATGGTTGCCTCTTGCACGCCCCCTACTGGGAACCTGGCCCACAACCCAGGCGTGTGCCCTGACTGGGAATTGAACCAGTGACACTTTGGTCCACAGGCCGGCACTCAATTCAATGAACCACAACAGCCAGGCCTCTTTTTAGATTAGGTTTATTTTTGTGCGTTGCATATAGTGGATGCTCATTCAGAATTTTCTAAGTTGTTCATGATTTTGTTTGCAAGTAGCATAAACTGTGATAATGACTTCAAAATAAATATGTATTAAGCTACTAACTCAAATGTGTTTGTCGTGGATCTAATAGTGTCAAAGAGCAGTTGGGTTAATAATAGCTCTGCAAATCAATCAGTTAATTACACACTGGAAAACTCTACTTTTTTACAAGACACTCTCCCCAAAGCTATAGAATTCTCTTGTCTAGATTAGGGTGTGTTATATGTACTTTTCAAGTTGTTATATTAATTATAATTAATTCACTTAAAAATGTGTCTGCATGCTCTTTTCATATGATTTTCAAGAGTTCCACCCATCTTCAGACTGAGATTGTACTCTGAAACAGTCTGATTTTGTAAGAAAATAATGCAATGGAACCTGCACTATCCTTATTTCTGATGTCCATAAAAAACACACTCTGCAGGTCTACTTCTTATGGAGCTATTTTCAGACTAAAAATACTGGGTATTTTCAAACATGTTCTTAAGTATCAAGTATAGTTTTACTGTGAAGTCAAGTGAAGATTTCAGTTAAACTGAGATATGTAGAAAATAAAGCCAAGTATTCTGATGATGTGTAGATAAGGATATAAACTTTATTGTTGAGGGAATAAATCTTATCACTTCTCTGCTACGACACTGCTGTGATATTTCAGGACCTGCAACTCCAAATGTGCTAAGAATTTCTCTTCAAAAGAAACATGATGTGGCAAAAAGACAGGGAGAGGTGATTTACATTATTGTCTTGTGACTATCAGAAAACTATTCTCTTTAATTTGAGATTCAATACATTTCAATTTGAAAGTTTCAGACAAAGTCAAATAGAATTGAAATTAATTGATAAAACTCATTGTTTCTTCTATTAAAGTTCTTGGCATAATTGCCCACACTTCAGTCTACATTCATTTAAGCCTGTTTTATCATTAACTTTAAATTGTATGGTAACTAGGTTAATAGCATGAGGGCAGGACAAATTAAGATACCTTCACTGCAGGTTTTCAACTTGTGTCCTATTGTGTGTGACTCAATTCATTATTCTTTTTGATTAAAGGCAATATATCAGCTACTGACCCCATAGATTTATTAACTGAAGTCTTAACTAAAACCAGGTCTCCTGATGTTTGAAATAAATATTTTATTAGCTATATTAACCAGCATAGTTTATAAACCAATGACAAATATTTGGAAACACTTAGCTATTCATAAATTTTGCAGAATGTTGTCCTGCTGGGGGAACAGCAACTCTGAGGACTTGTAATGAGGTACACATTCCTATATCTGTTCCCAGAGGGAAAACTCATTATCACATTGTGATTCTTTTCTTTTTGAACATAAACTCAATGGTTTTATTGTTTTGTTTTCCTTTTTCATTCGATTAATTGGGGTACACTGCTTAAAAACACTATACAGATTTCAGGTGCACGGTTCTACAACACATCCTTGGCACACTGTATTTTGTGTTCACCAACCCAAGTGAAATGTTCATCCATCACCATTTATCCTTCTTACAGCCTCCTCCACCTCATTTCCCTAACTTCACCCCACAATCGTCAAACTGTTGTCAATGTCCATGAGTTTTTCTCATTTTTTTCTTTTTGCTTAATCTCTCCATCACCCAGCTCCCACCCCCTGGCGACTGTCAGCCTGCTCTCTATGAGTTTGTCACTATTTTGATTGTCAGTTCATTTCGTTAATTAGACTCCACATATGAGTGAAATCATATAGTACTTGTCTTTCTCTTACTGGCTTATTTCTCTTAGCATAATGTTCTCCAGGTCCATCCACGCTGTCACTAAGGGTAAAATTTCCTTCTGTTTTAAGGTGGAGAAGCATTCCATTGTGCAAATGTACCTTAGCACTTAATCCACTCATTTGTTGATGAACACGTGGGCTGCTTCCAAATCTTGGCTATTATAAATAACACTGCAATTTAAACAGGGGTGCATATATTCTTTAAAACTAGTGTTTCAGATTTCTTCAGATGTATTCACAGAATGGAATCTCTGGGTTATGAGGCAATTGCATTTTAATTTTTTCACAGTAACTTCATACTGCTTTCCACAGTGGCTGTACCAATCTGCATTCCCACCAAATTCAAGAGGAGGGAAGACTCCCATACTCATTTTCCCAGGCCAGCATTACACTAATTCTAAAACCAGATAGAGTCACTACGAAGGGAAAAAAATGTGTAGATCAATATCCATGATGTACATAGATGCTAAAATCTCAACAAAATATTAGCAAAATGGATCCACCATTACATTAAAAAGGTCATACACTATGATCAAATGGGATTTACTTCAGGGATGCAAGGTTGCTACAATAGCTGCAATCAATAAATGTCATATACCACATAAACAAAATGAAGGATAAAAATCACATGATCATATTCATTGTTGCAGAAAAAGCATTTGATAAAATTCAGCACCTACTTAAAATAAAAACTCTCAGCAAAGTGGAAATAGAGAGAACACATCTCAACATAATAAAGGCCATATATGACAAACCCACAATCAACATCATACTCAATGGGCAAAACTACATGCCCTTTAAAGATCGGGAACAAGACAGGGATGTACACTTTCACCTCTCTTCTTTAACTTAGTAGTGGGAGTTTTAGCCACAGCAGTCAGACAAGAAGAAACAAGAAGGCATCCAAATTGGAAAGGAAGAAGTTGAATTGTCATTATTTGCAGATGTACTGTATATAGAGAACCCTAAGGAGTCCAGCAAAAAACTATCAGAACTGATGGATGAATTCAAGAAAGTAGAAGAATCCAAAATAAATATTCAGAAATCAGTTGCATGTTTATATACCAATAATAAACAATTAGAAAGGGAAGCTAATAAAACAATTCTATGCACAATTGCTTCATAAAGAATAAAATATGAAGGAATAAATGTTGCATTATGGTTCTTCAGTGATATTTATATTTGGGTGGCCTTGAAGAAATTGTTCATGGGCTTCAATTCAAAAAGCTGCTCTGACGCAATTTACAACTTGCACTGTGGTTTTCACATAGCATCATATCTCAAGTTTAATCTTAATTATACCTAGGACTATAAAACAAAAATCTAAGTCAGACATGATTACTGTACAGCAAACTCATGCATATTTGCACCAAATGTCCCTTTTTAAGGTTGCTGCTGTGTAAGTTATTCAATAATTGGATTTTCAGTTGAAAACCTGGTGCCATTGGCATGGAAACTAGTTCCTGGTCAAGGGTATATTCACTGAATTCCCATTTCTGTGTGAAAAATCTCATTCAAGGGTATGCCCTGAATACCCTTCAAGGTGTGAAAGTGGAAGATTAAACCAGTTTATTATTTCTTAGTAGTATAAAAATGAAAATGAGTCTTTTGGTACGTTGAGTCAATGTAGTGTCAGGGGATTCAGGATGAAATCTCGGGCTGTGTTTACTGTTACAAAGAGCGGATCAAGTAGCCCACTGCACACGAAGAAAGTACAGAGTTCAGAGATGTCCTCCTGGAGATGTTGAGAGTCAAGGGTAGCCGAAGGAAAACTGTCCTAGGAAAACGGCTAATTGGTATTATATTTAAAATTATAAAAATCTAATGTAGGAATATCTTAACAAAATCTGATTCATTTCCGTGGGAATTATTATGAGGAAACAAAAGCAATTAGCATTTGATGCCAAGTGAGGGCCTCAACAGTGACACCAATATTTTCTTCAGAACCACCTGAAAGTTAACATCCGAAAAATGTGGTATTTGCAAGCATATTTTCATTTACTTAATTTTATTAGTATGTAATCATTTTTTAATAAAGGGTTGGGGGAAATGCATAAACTCTGTCTTCACAGAATGAGTTTATTCATTTACAATGAACTACTTTTGTTCTTATAAACTGCAGAGCAAAGGAAATCCACTGAAGATTAAAAATTATCCATACTACCCTGGAGTCGCAATCACTAACTCTGCAAACCAATTGTAACTACATGTGGTAGCCACATGCTAGACATTTGAGTTGGCTGCTTATCCTATCCATCTGTTTTAATATATTGCCCGTTTTAGCAAATGGGCTATTGTAAAAGCAATTATGAAGTCTTTGTTAAATCAGTCACTGAAACCTCAAATAAGTGCTTTTACAGTAGCTAGTTAATATTTCCCCTTTAAATAATGGAAATATGCACTACTGAGACATAGAAAGTTTCAACAAACCAATGACATCATATTTTAACTGTGTAATTTATCATTTAAGTGGCATCTTTAATATTTTTGTTCTACTTCGGATTTGTGTAGGAATTTAAGTCAAATACTTTCATAAAAATTACAAAACATGATTCTCATGAAATTTACTGTGAACAAGTTTTGAAAAGATAGAATCTATTTTACTATTTTATTGCTACTCTTATTAGCCTGGAATCTGCACAGAACGATTAACTAATTAATGTGCTGGAGGTTGCAGAGGTTATAAATGCCAGAATTCAGGGCACATCCTTGACTGACGAACCTTGCTCTAAATCAATGCTCAGAACAGTTATATATCATTCTGTTCTGCTTTGCCTGCTTTGAAATAATACTTATCTCACTCATTTGGATCTTAGAGTTCAATGATTAAGAAAGAGAAACAAACTTAATTTATGCTACATCCCAAATAATAATCAATCTTTTTCCTAAGACACAACCTAAAGGAAAGTTTAGTTTTTGTCACACACTAACTCTAGGATGTCCAATTGAGTTGAGTGGCATATTGGAATTTGATATATATAATTTAAGAAACTAGAAACAGTGCCAAGAAGTAAATTGAACCAAGGAATCTACAAATATAAATACAAGGTAGTAGGGTATAAAGTATCTGCATTGATACGGATGATAAAGAGAGCTATAAAAATTTAATCCCAATATTTTGGTCACTCAAGGTCTTTTCAATCTATCCACAGCTTTTGAATGTCCTCTTCTACCTTATTCAGCCCTCAGCCGTCACTAAAATTCTGGTACTCATTTCCAATTCTTTCCTTCCATCAGCTAGCCCACATGTGTATTGTTGACTTGTGGGTATTTTCAATGATCAATTTCATTCTCAGAATATTTAGAAGTTTCTTTAATCATTTACAAGCTGTCTTTATACTCTTTAATCTTCCTTTAGACATCTTTTGCCTTTCCATTAAGTTGTATCCCTGCTGTAATAAGTTTAGACACTTACAATTCTAGGAAGCCTTGAACATATTTTAAGGTGATGTTTTGAACATCCAGTGGGCTACAGAAATGCAGAAATTAAAAGTTCTGTCACATGCCCTTACTCTAAACCAGGTTAACATATTTCCATATGCAAATGATTTTTAATTATGCTTATACATCTGAGGTACATGAGGTCTTTTAAAAATTCAAGTATACAGGACTCAGCCCTGAATCCCTAGGCAAGGAACACGAACAATAGTAAATTTTAAAGCTCTAGGTGATTGAAGTGTGCACCGAAGTGTGAAAATCTTTGGACTAGAATATTTTCTTGCTAATTAATCTGATTATGTTTTATTGGTCTTTTCTTACTGCAATGCATAAACTACCAAATCAGGTATTAGGCTCTTTTCTTACCCTATAATTCAATGCCTAGAAGAATTCCCGATGGAGCATTTAGAAAAAAAAATTTAAAGAAACAGATAAAGAAATGAATGCTATGTCAGTATTTGCAGGTATCTATAATTTAGTGATTTTTATCATGGTTGAGATTCTCTTCTTCAGATATGAAATTTTAGGGAATTAATTTTATCAAGCATCCAAGAGATATTTATGCTCATATGCTAAATAGATTTACAATGATCATTAAAAGCAAATGACACTTAAATCAGCAGAGTGATGGACCATCCCACTTCTCTGAACATAAAGCAGAGCATTATTCTTCTGTTTTTGAATGAACTACCTGGAAAACCAAAATAATTCAGAAGACTCTTTAATAAGCACGGAATCACCATACGAAGAATTTGATAGTCATCGTATGATGATGTATTCACATATTTTTTTCATTACTGTAAGTTTTTATTGGGTTAGTTTGTACTACAGAATTTTTAAGTGTTAACATTTCTTAATTGCATTATAACTTTTATGCCATTCTCTTTACAAACACCAAAACTTAAATAAAGCAGATAATTTTGCAACTTCAAAAAAATAAAAGGAGTTATTGACTGCGACTCTCTCCAGAGATTACAATGTACTGGCCATGCACCAAGTTTGGCCATGTGAGGCCTGCCAGACCCCACCGTCTCTAGAGTAAGAACACTGAATTAATGTCATGGGGTTAGCAGAAGTCATACTGCTGCGAACTGGGGAGTAGACTTGCATGAAGAGGGTGGTGATATGTCAGAGGACACTCTAAGGCACTGCCTGGAGGGGTGGAAGTTTAGCTCCAGATTGACTCTGGCAACACCAGGGAAATATGGGAGAGAAACGATTTTTTGGACAAAAATAATGTTTGGTTGGATCCAGTTAAATGGGTAAATATTGTTATTTTCATAAAATAAGAAAGGAGTAGTAGTGAAGAAAGGACATTCACCTTGGAAGCACTTTAACATTTTAAGGGAATGTAATGATGGCTCCTGAAACCATCTTTGTCGCCATAGTGGATGAAGTATGTCAAACTTAAAAGGTAGCCACAATTCTCCTATTATGTTACATTTTCAACAAGAATTTCAGATGACTTGAAAGTATTTCTTTTTATGTTTAAGCATTTACCTGTTTCTCTTTCATATACTTTATTACTACCTAGCCTATGAGTGTGTGTGAAAAGTAAAAGAAGAAATCTATAGGTAGTTTCAATCTGTTCTTAATTACTAAAAATAAATGGCTTGATGTATTGCCAGACCCACACTGGAAACAGCAAAACTGCTCTTCAAAAGTCAACTTTGAATATTTTGGAAAATTTGTCAGGTATCATACTTGGTAGGATTTACACGCCAGGGGGATTTTATTCAATTTGGGAGAAAAATAAAAATAGCATGCACTGAACAGAAAAAAAGAAGTGCTCCTATCTACCCTAAAAAAACCCCAAAAAACCCTTTTATCATTTCTGCTTCCCTCAGGAGCAAGATATATAGTGATGAAATTTTGTGAATATCTATGGCATATATCTTGCTATCATGAATTAGTGCTTAAAGCAAGATTTGCTACCTCCAATGCCTATTGGGGGTGAGCAGGTAATGTGAATGTTTGAGATATGCCAGTTCGAACAATGTTCTTCACTTACAGGAAAAAAAACACTTTTATCTTTTCTTGAAACATGTAGCCCTCTGGGTGAAATTTTATTTTTCCCACTTGTGAAATAGATTAAGGGTACAAGTAGTGGTTAGCTTTCTTCTTAACTCTATTATGAGAAGTATAAAAGTAGAAGAGTATGCTGAATCCCCCGCCACTTGACCTATGTGCTGCTATGGCAACAGGAAGTGATGGGCGCTGTAGCAAAGTGGCCCACTCTTTCCTTATCCAAAAGCACAATAGCTTTCTGTCTCCAGAAAAGTGTTGGTCTGCCTACAGGGCCAGTTCCCTAAAGTGTTAAGAGAATCTAGAAACCTGTAGCTTTATGTAGAAAAGAACATTTTTAGGGGGATGTAGCTAAAGCTTTTGTTTCTAAATACCCTCCAGTAAAGGGAGGGATACAAACGATAACATCAATCAGATATAACTCTTGATCCACCATTTTATAACCTCTACTTCTAGAGATTTAAATTTTATTGATAATAATCAAGCACTTTTAAATAAAGTGTTATATCCACATGTGAAAGAAGGAAGTTTGAACCTTACATTATACAATGGACAAAAATCAACTCAAAATGGATTAAGACCTAAATGTAAGACCAACACTTCTGGAGAAAAAAAAATAAGAGAAAAGCTTCATGACACTAGATTTGGCAGTGAGTTTTTGGAAATGACAACAAAAGCACAGGCAGCAACACAAAAAGGTGAATGGGAATACACACAAACTTACATGTGTCTGTGTGACAAGGGAAACAATACAGTGAAAACACTACCTATGGAATGGGAAAAACGATCACTCATCGTCTTTACTGAAGGGTTAATACACAGAATATATAAAGAACCTATATAACTCAACAATAAAACACCAAATAAGCCAATTGAAAAATAGACAAAGGATTTAAATAGATACTTTTCCAAATAAGATACACAAATAACTAACAAGTGCATGAAAATATATTTAATATCACTAATCATTAGGAAAATGCAAATCGAAGTCACAAGGTGATGCTATCAAAAGATTGTAAAATAACAAGTGATGGTAAGAATGCAGAGAGGTCAAAACCCTTGTGCACTTTAGGAATGTAAAGTGGAACAGCTATTATGGAAAAGAGTTTGAGGGATCCTCAGAAAATTAAAAATAGAAATACCATATTATCCAGAAATCCCACTTCTGAATATACATCAAAATAACTCAAAGCAAAATTACAAAGATGCTTTTTCACAAGAGCCAAGAGGTGAAACCAACCCAATTTTTTTTTTT